>UCOJ01000363.1:0-116541 GCA_900474305.1 Cecidostiba fungosa
GAAAATGCATGTTTTTTTGTGCTCTAAATGATGGCTTTGGTTTCATAGGTTAGTCGAAGGGGGCACATTTCCTATATCTACCACGGGCATCCTCCTTTTTGTAACTATACACCAAAATAAAGCTATTATTATATTATAAAATGTGCATTGCAGGGTGCTGCGGCTTGACGGATTCAGCTCGGAGTTGGTGGGCGAGGTGCCGGTGGAGGTGCCGAACGTCGCCGGGGTCAACGTCTCCCTAGTCGTGCCCTGTGGTTTCTTCTCTCGAGGCGGCAGTTACTCGCTCGAGTTGCGGCCCACCACCGGAGGAACGCGAGCTCGGGCACGCGCCAGCCTGGACGTGAGGTGGCCCCAGCCGTCGTTGGCGCTGGAGCCCCAGCACCTGGAGAGTTACCCGAGTCAGCCGGTCCTGGCGAGCCTCGAATACGCGGGCATATCCTGCGAGCCTGCCCCAGGGCTGCCGGTGCCCAGCTTCAGCCTGCAGCTTATCTACTGCGGCGCCAGCGTGCTCTCCTGCGACCCTCGCAACCGGAGCCACCTCCAGCAGGCGGCCCTCTACAGCGAGGAGGTGCGCGGCTTTCCAAGCCAGCGACTCGTCACTCTGCGCTGCGAGTTCTTCGGACTGGCCGGACACTACGCCCTCCGGTTGCGGCCGGGACCGGACGACCCGAGCGCCCCGACCACGAGCGCCTACATCAAGGTCGAGTGGTCCGACCTCTTCGTCTTCAACGTGCACGCACGTTCCGTCTACCCCTGCGACGGGGGATCCACCGGCGGCGTATCGGTGCTCTTCCAGTACCCGGCATGCCGACTACCCGGTGACCGGGTCCGCCTTTATGGTCGGTTGCGTGCGGACGTCGCATCGCTCGCGCCACCGTCTAGTCTGCACTACGTCGCCGAGCTCAAGGCGCCACCGGGAAAGCACAGCCTCACCTTCGACTGCGACCTCTTCACCGAGCGATACGTCGAGTATTGCTTTGTCTACATCAGCCAGGCCTATAACGGCGCCATGTCCGAGGTCCGGGTCGACTGCATCCCCACCTTTCCGCTACAAGGTAATTACGTTAAAAACGCAATCACAAAATTTCCAAGTCTATTCAAGATAAAAAGCCATATGAAGACACGTTACCGTGATTTCTAATTGTTGCTTGATTTTTTAGTAAAATGTTGGTTACTTTTCGTCAAGTGGCAGCTGTACAATCTTTATAGTCGGTTATATACTATAAATTATAGTGATATAGTGAAGTTTCTCAAGTAATCGTTACTGTACTGCTATAATTTAGTAATTCTAGAATTTTGGTAATAGTGACTCTCGGGGTAGACAAACAAAAACCATTTCTCCACTCGAGTAATCGTTGGACGTAAGAAAGCGATATCTTTGTGAGGTTGTCATTTTTAATTATATTTTGAAGATATGAGCGCCTATTGAAAAAATATAATTAACTTTGCTGCATTAAAATCCGTCGAGTAGCCCGTATCTTCCGAAAAAAACAATGTATGTATTCAAAAACACAGTTCTAACATAAGTTTTTACGAAAATTTGAAAAATCGCAATTCTCCCTACAGCAGGAAGCAAAAACTAAAAGAATAAAAATGTATTTACATCGCAGCTAACGAATAGCCTGGCACTCGTATTCCGCACATTCCGTACAGCTATATACACAAAATATACACAGAGACGAACGCTGACCCAGATTCACGAGCTCTTTCACGAGGAAGACTGATAGGAGAAAAATCGTCCATCTCCTGCCCGCAAAAAAAGAATTACAACGAGAGAGTGAAACTCGCGCGCGTCTTATGTCATCGCGATGAGATTCTTTTTATAACGGAGCAATTCGCCGAGCGGAACAAATTTGAATATCTAATTTCATGATGTACGGCAGTGAATAACAACAGGTTAAGGGTGTGTTTGCCAAGTTTAACTAACAAGCGAAGCGAAATCCCCGACCCAGTCAAGTTTGCACATCGATTATCGCGGCTTTATCCTCCGAGACGGTTTGCCTATATTAAAGTAGGAAAAAGAGGAATATGATGTATGGAAGTAGATATTAGCCGGATGATGCGTTTTTCCATGCGCGCAAGCTGCAATCGGCCGTGTAAAACAAATGGAGCGTGGCAAGAGTATATATATATAGGATAGGAGAGGAAGACGACTGGAGGAGTAGGTGGTCCAACAAAAGCCGCGGCGCGTAATTTGCATGTAAATGCCGGTGGGTAATTCCTTTAGCGCTAGCGAAAGCGAGAGAACGGCTAGCTGACCGGCGCCGACCGACGAAGCTGCACGCGTCCAAACCGCATTAGCTGTTTCCCTTCGAATCCAATTTCCGGGCCGATCGCCGGGAGTTTCCGGCTGCAACGGAGATGGCAGAGTCGCGCTTAACATCGTTAGGCCGTATACCTATACATGCAGCCCACGCGCGCTCAGAGCTGTTTTCTCATTTTCATCTCGTTTTCGCCGATGGCAAAACGGTATTTGACGCCTTGTATAATCGCTACTTTGAAGTATTTCTTAAAGGTGTTTGGTGTTTGGTTCAATATCCGAGTTGATGATGCGACGCAGGACAAATTAATATTTAGAGCGCAAGTAGGTCGCCGCCGCGCGAGTATCACTATATACAAGGTACGCGGTTCACAAGGGATGCGGATTCCCAGTTCCGGCCAACTAAAGCAATTATAATTAATCAAACAAAAACAAAAGCCCGAAACTAACTGCAGCGCCGCCGGCCCAGGAGAAATTTCATTTTGCTGTTTGAAGCCGAGAAACTCATCCCGCTCTCCCTCTCTCTCTCTCTCTCTATAGAAATGTGCGCAGTAGGCCAAAGTTGGTAAAACCGAAAAATGATAAATTGTTCCTCGTCGCTATAGGTATATATTTTTCTGTTGCAGAGGGCGACGCCGGGGGCTGGGGAGCCTGGAGCCAGTGGACGCCGTGCAGCAGCTCGTGCGTTGGAGGCACTCGGAACCGGCACCGGTTCTGCGACACGCCGCCGCCTCGTTACGGAGCCAAGTTCTGCCAGGGGCCAACGGTCGAGTCGGAGCCGTGTGGTGGCTCGAGTCAGCTGGACCTGCGAGGCAGCTGGAGCCCCGGCGACTGGGAGTGCCGGCACGGCGAGGGTCTGGCCGCCGACCGGCCGGAGGTGACTGCCGCGGTCGGGGCCAACTGTCGCTGTGGCTGCTCGCTCCAGCTCGAGCCGGGCCAGGAGTCCGAAGCGGCCAAGATCCTCGCGGCGAGCGGCCGAGTCTGTCCCGGACGATCCTTCTGGCTCGTGCAGACCAGGCCGACGCACCGACTCAAGCTCTACTTCGACCAGGCGCGCTTCCCCTGCAGCCGGGACGAGCAGGCCTACGCGAGGGTGCGCGACGGCGACTCGCTCATCGACGAGCTCCTGGCCGACCTCTCGGCCGAGCGCAGGGAACCACCCTCCGGCCAGCTGCTCACCTCGGGTCCGCGCCTTCTCCTCGAGTTCTTCAGCGAGGAACATCGGCAGGAAGACTGCGACAGCCCCGCGGGCTTCCTCGCCCACGTCTCTGTCGTACCGGCGACTGCGGCGACTGATCGCAACGAGACGAGCTCCACCTCGACTAGCTTGCTCCAAAGCAGGCCAAAGGTCGTCGCTGCGGCGGGACGCTGGGCCCTCTGGCTGACGCCGGCGCACATGGTCGCCGCTTCGCTGCTCTGCCTCATGTTCCTCGTCTCCGTCTTCCTGGCGCTTCAGTATGCCTTCAAGTACCGCAAGTACCAACTCGCCGAGGACCTCGACAGCCTGACCGACAACTCGGCCTGCAGCGGCTCCATGCAGGGCATAGCCAGGCGAGCTCGGGCCATGTCCTCCTCGACCCTCATCTCCGAGGTCGTGTCGCTCGTCAGGCTGCCCGTCAGACGGGCCAGTTCGCCGAGACACGCCCGGCTCGACGAGACGAGCGTCGGTGACCTCGAGGAGGGCTACGAGAGCACCGAGACCCAGCCCGAGTCAGTTTTCTCTTTTTATCTCATCTATACCAATCTCTGTACAATAATTTTATACAATTATCTCATCTGTGTATTATATTGTTAACGCGCGCAGGCCGAACGAGCAAGAGCTGACTGGAGAGCCGGAGGAGCTGCAAAGCGGCTCTCAGAGAACCATAGTGCCATCGGCAAACAGTGTGCGCAGCACTCCAACCAGGAGATCATCCGCTTCGAGCGCCTCGACGACGACGCTCGCCGCCACTGTGAATGCGCCGCCGGCCGGACAAGCCGAGGTCAAATACGCCCGACCAGTTAAGTAAGTAGTTCAACCTGGGTCTCGGCACCTTATTGCCTATTCACCCATTATACACGATTTTGCTTTCAGAATTACACATCGCTCACACACACCCACACACACACACACATACACGCCCTCGAAACTCTATACACTCACTGCACATATATACGCGCGAGACATTCACAATACACAATACTCAACTCTCGCTGCCGCTTAATCCACAGAATATAAAAACTCTCCACCTACTTATACCTATATTGTGCCATGAAATTTACGATTTTCATGTTTCATGATTTTGCAGGCGTTCGCTCTTATGTTGGCTAGCTGTCGGTATTTATATTAATTTTTACTCACTTTAGCATCGATTCTCAACACGATCGACATTCTCTCTCACAATAACTTACATGACAAGATTAAACACTAAACAATACGTTATACTCTCGTTAATCGCGAGGAATGTGCATGTTTTTGTTAAACACACACACACACACAAACTCTGATACTAGCAGTCGAGCCTTGCTGATATGGGTGCAGTTCTATCGCAATCAGCGTCTTTTTACACTTCCAGCAAGGGAAGGCTCGCGCATCAACTCGCTCTCACTATAATTATACATTTATATAACCATAGCTGTTTTTTTACATCATAATAGACAGTGTTTTATACCATCGACACTGACAATTCTTTATACTATTGGCATGCAGATAAGAGCCTTGTTTTACACTGTATAGCTGCGATGCGGTGCAGTATTTCATTCTTACAATTTGTACATAATCCTCTATACGTATGTGTTTATTGATGGAACTGCTATTCAGTATATTGACTTGCGACATAATAATGTCGTGTGGGCGTGTGTTAACAAACTCTTATACTTCATACATATACTGTACACTTTTTAACCAGCAATGATCAACACAAATAACAATGTTGACCCAACCAACACTATATATAGACGTTTAAACATTATGATTATTATTATTATTATTATTATTATTATTATTATTATATATGTAGGAAGCATTTTGACGTATCGGATGTTATATAATCTAATATCATATTAACTTAGACATATTATATGTGTATGTATATGACTAATGAACTAATTGGGGCAACTAGTCGGTGGAGGATGCGGATGGAAAAAAATAATGCTCTTCTGAAATTTTGCAGGCTTCGTACATTCGGGCCGGTAAGCCCCGTGTCGGAGGAAGCGACTTCGACGTCCGAAGATGGCCGGCGATTCAGCGCTACGAGTGCCTCGACCAGTCTGAATAACGTAAGAGTAGTCCCTCACCCCAAAAGACATAGTAACCTTCTTCAGATCAAGGTATAGCCAGCTCGACCTTTTCTAGCGCCGCACTCTAATATACATGATACGCAATAACTGCTTTTCTTAATCAAGCACTAGCTTCGCTACGAAGTCGGCGAACAAAGCAGTCCTATGCTGTATACACTTTCTTATGCTTATTCTTCTTCTTACTTACTTGTAGATATATAAATGACTCTAATTGCGATGGAAAAATTTTAAACGAGCTAAAGGAGCAGAGTAGCTATTTTGATTGCTAAAGTTTTGCGGCGCACAACTCCGTGTTGTTCTGAAGAAGGAATCAAAATTGGTGCATGGAATTGAATCTATATACGTACTATATTATAGAAAAACTAAAGAGACAGTAGACACTTGATTTTGCATGCTTTTGCGATGGCCAGAGTCTCTATATCTATCTAGCTTATATCTAATATCATTAATTTTTGTATACAGTCAATAATTGTCTCTCACTTGAATTGCAGGGTTTCTCCCCGGCGAGCAGCTCGTCTAATTCGACGCTTCGACGCTACAGCAGCAGCGGAAAGGAGTCGAAGGAGCGTCGGAACCGCGAGCGCTTGCTGCAAGGTCCAGGATCGGAGTTCAGCCTGGCCAACCCGGAGCTGGACCTCGAGATCGACTACTACGACTACAACGTGGTGAACGCGGCCGCTGCGCCGGGCTCCTACCTCGGCATGGACCCGGCCTTCCTCGTCTGGATCCCGCCGCTCAGCGGCGACGAGGTCAACAACGACGAGGCCGAGGAGCACGAGGACAACGATGAGCGCGAGGAGGAACCCCAGTACGAGGAGATCGACTGTGGCGAGGGAACGGCCCTGACACCGGCCGAGTATCGGCGCCGACTGCGTCGACGATCGCGGGCCCCCCTGCACCACCAGGACCTGGACTCGAGCGACGCGGAGGAGCTGCAGACTGTCTCCCGGAGACTCGGGCTCGGCGAGTGTCGACTTCACGACGAGATCATCATGGAGTACAAGGCCAGGCTGGGCGAGGGCATGCTGCCCATCCACAGGATACTCGAGGAGTCGAGGGTCCGGGTGAGCGAGGAGTCGCTCTCCAGCACCTCGGACGTCATCCCGAACCGCCTCGAGAGCTGCAGTAGCAGCAGTAGCAACAGGAAACTCCCCAAACGGACGAAAAGAGTCAGCCGTTCGAACCACGGAGTAGGCAAGGACATCAGCAGCGAGTCAGACACCGCGACGGCGGTCAACGACCTCGACACGCCGCGGACGAGGCGCAGGATGCTCGACCGGGAACTCGACCGCGACTACTGCGAGGTCAACATCTCGGCGACGACGATAGCTCCTCGCACGCCGAACCTGCCGCGTCGCCATCGCGACATCCTTGAACTGAACGCAGCTCAGCAGCAGCAGCAGGACAAGGCCGCGGTCAACATTCCGTTGGCCGAGTTCTCGAGGAACCGACAGGAGTCGCCGGTCAAGGTCCACGGCTGCTGCATCAGGTCGAAAGCGCTGGCTCTCCAGAGTCCGGACTACGGCGTCGATGTGCGCACCGAGACCAAGCCGAGCTTCTACGACCTCATCGCTGATGGTGACGACGGCATCAAGTTCGCCGATGCCGACGACGACGAGTACATCGACAACAAAGTCGTCGCGTGATCCTCCTCGAACCAGCTGCTACTGCGCCGCGCCTCAATAAAAGCACAGCGAATACTCAGCGCTATACCGTCTTTCTTATTATTGTATTATTACTATTATTTGTTAGTAGTTTCACAGAGTAGTATTTTCAAAAGATTCTCTTTGTCGCGAGCTGCTCTCTGTGCTTTTAATGATTATCCCATCGCCCCTCAACTGCGCGACATTCCTGTAAATTAAAAAAATTAAGAGTATGTATCTACTGAGATTATTGGACCTAGGACGTCGAATGTTCTTAGCCAAACATGTGAATTAGTCATATATGATATATCATTTCTGTCAGACAGACGAAACTGCGCCGCGGGCTAGTTTCCTATTTTCCTAACATGTACATTTTCGCGACTCGTTATGTAAGAATATATTAAGACAAATCGACGTCTTATGCCGTCGGGCATTTTCAGTGCAATGTATAATCAGATAAATTTATATATATATATACACGACCGTACATAATTATAAGTATATAAAAAATGAAACTAATACAAGTTGCAAGACTCGACACACATAATCATATGCAGGAAAAAAAACAACTCTATAATTCGACATCGCTTGTCTCATATCACACTCGCTTATAAGCCGTCGTACATACACATTCGGATGCCTTAATTTCTCTTATCATTTCTCCTGACCAACGAACGCGCGTTCATTTAGACAATGACGTAGCAATTCTTTTAAATACCTATTTACAAAAGTCACTTCATATCAACTTCGTTATTTGTACTTGTCAAGTCATCAATTTTAATTTCAATTATATATATATAATATACATATACTAAAATACAAAAGCACAGATTATTGAGAAATACAAATGACATATATTTTGACTTTGAAGCTCAAGAAGAGGGTTAAAATATAGTTGTTAAGATATTTGTAAGACATGTTATAACGTTCCATCGCGTAAGACCAATGATTAATGATTTATATTAATGTTTAAAAGAATAGAAATCACCACATGTAAATCATTCCTCTAAGGCTCACCCCAAAAGACTTTAAATGAAAGAATAACTCGAAAACTATGTGTACAATGAGTGTATTTATTTTTCAAGTTGGTTTATTTCTAGTCAATCGATTTCTGTAAAATATCTATTTATTAATAAATTGTTAACATATGCAAAAATAACAATATATCTAGTTGTTATTGTTTATCAATCAATGCTTTTGGCCATAAATAAATAAATGGTAAGAAAAAAAGTTGGATATCAAATATGAACACTTCAATAAAATTATAAAGTTTTATTTCATTTTACTCCATATAAACTATTTTTTTTAAATAGTTACGTTGTACATTTACAAAAGTGCAGAATTAAACGGGTAAATACAAATACCACATGATAGAGTGCATTATTGATTCACTAAAGAATGGAGATGATGAGATTAAAATTATTGTTGGTGAGAAGTATGATGCTAAATACTGAAATACTTATTACTAATATTATATATACTCATACATTTGGTTTCATATACATAGGTACTCCATAAAATGTATGTTGGATAGTTTTGCCCTAATGCACTGTTTGATGTTTCAACTAATACTGCTTGCAACTTTACAAAAACAATTGACAGTTGAGCAGCGGTAAGCTTAGATCTCCCAATCTGATTTTGTTACAATTCAATAATCGTAGACGTTCAACGATACAGGTACGAAAGGAAAGCTTACTTACGCGGAAAAAAAAAATTCTACCCGGCAGATAAACGCTTGATTTAATTCTGGGTTACAGCACGTTTTTTTAGCGATGAATCAAAGATCTTTAAGGTTGAGCGTGCTCCAGTTTGTAGACATCGTGATAAGCGTTGCGGATGAGGGCATATGGGAAGCAGCTTTCAAGCAAATCCATGGTGAGGAACGGCGACTCCTGGACGATCTGATCGAGCAGCAGGTATACCGATTCTCGATTCCGGGTAGCTTCCTTGTCAGCCTCCTGGCCAAGTCTAAGCAAGCTCGATGAGGCCAGCGCCAAGAATTCCTTCATCCTGTCCTCGATGTCGTTCTGACCGCAGCTGGTAAAGAGTGCGCCAAAGACGTTGTTAATGGCGGTGGCCATGCAATGAATGTTGTTGGAGTGGCCCTCGAGCGAGGCCCTGTAAAACGAGTTTTCGTTGCGCGCAAGCTTGGGAATGGAGACGGCGACGAATACCATGAGAAGGCAGACGAGAATGTTCTCGTCCTCGTCGACAAGATCGGCCTTCTGGGTCTTGAGAGCGGTTGTGAGAGTCGGGTCGACTTTGCAGCTGAGACCGGCGGCGGACGTCATTTCCGAGACGACGCGCATTGGGTCTCCAGCCGGCAGATGGTGCCTAAAGTCCAGGATCGAGCTCAGGAGGAAGGGTATCCTTTCCTCGAGCACGTCAACGAGGGCATTCTGCGCGAGCTGCCGGAAGCTGAGGATAACGCCGATTATGGTGACCCGTTGGAGCACGTTGTCGACGTGCTGCAGCTTTTTGAACTGCTCCTTCATTACCTCGGGCTTGTCAAAGTTTGTCCTCAGGGATATGAGGACATCCTTGTTACTGGCCACAAGTTTCTTCAGCTCCTGCACTTGGCTGGAAATGTGCCACATGAGCGTCTCGTTGAGCATCTTCATTCCATAGGGTCCTATCAGCTCGGCGAGAGCTCGCAACTCGTTTATGTCGGAGAACTCCTCGGCGTTGAAGGGAATCGAGCCCTCGACCGAGAGGCTGACGAACGAGCGCTGGTTCGGTGAGTAGCATATGTTGCCGGCGCTAACACGCCTCAGCAGAACTTCCGAGTACCACTGGGTGTAGAGCGCGGCTATAGTCTTCTCCCCGTGGCTGTCAAGTGCCTGGGTCTGCTGGAGGAGCGCATTGTTGAAGACGCGGGTGATGTCGATGTGCACGTAGTTCTCAACCGTTTGCAGCACGTTCATGTAGGCTCTCACGCTGACGAAGAGCTCGGACGGCTTGGCGATGACGTTCGTGTCGGCGTCGAACATTACCATGCCAACGAGAGCCCTGGCGAATCTGGTCTCGAGATGCTGATGCAAGTACTCTCTCGGCGCGAACGTGTACTCCCAGACGTTGATGGTCGGACAGTAGTTTATCGCGTAGCACAATTCCGTGAGCGCCATGTGCAGCTTGTCCATCGTCGTGAGCTCCTCCCTAGTCTTGCGGTAGCTCTCGATTCCGGGCTTGCGTATTTCCATGAGATTCTTCTTGTTCTTGTCCTTCTTCTTGCGGTTTACCACCTGCGAGATTAGTGCAGCACAGTGCTTCGGTAGGAGCTTGTCGCTCATGCTGCACTGCTTGTCGCAGATTGTCGTGATGATATTCTTCGCCTCCTTGGCCATCTCGTCCAAAAACATGTTCACCACGGACAAACTTCGTTCTCGTATGTGGTGACGTTCTTCCGGGCACAACTCGTGCGCACAGCTTTGAAAATGACTGCAGATAAGCGGGAAAGCCACTATGTAGCGATTCTGAGCTGGGAATTCCAGGCACATGTGAAATTGGTCTTCGAAAATTTTACTATAAAAACAGAAAATAGACAGATCAGACGTTTCCACCAGAACGTCGTCTAGGCTGTCTACCATTTTTGTGTGGAAGACGGTTGTATCCATAAACGAGGCGAGCTCTCTATTGTCTGCTAATTTCATGCTACTTTTGGCAATAGAAAGATAGGCTTGAAGCCGGAACCAATCGAGTCGGAACGGCCGGAAATCAAAAAGTTCATTGTCTTCTACTTGCTTGACCGTCAGACTCGCTATGGTCGAACACATGTCGCTCAGTATTGCACCTTCTTCTTCCGGACAAATAGGCAGATTCTGTATTATTTGATGCATTGCTGGTGCATCGAATCCAGACAAAAACTGCACGTAATAGCGTTGCAAGACCTGAAATTCAGAAACATCTCGCTTAGTTTTCTCTATGTGTGATTATATAAATTTGCTTATTGTTTTCAATGAATGAATTAACAGAACAAACCTGCGAATACTTTCTCACTAGAGCTCTCAATTCCTCACAGTGAAACAGTAGTTCGGGGAGTTGTCGATCCACCAGATCTTCACCCCCTCTTCCTTTGCCCTTTCCTTGATTTGGAGGGTTATCCCCGTGTCTGAGAAGCCACAATACTTCATCCCTGGCATGAGCTAGGCCCATGAGTACTAGAAGTACTTTAGGACCAAGAAGTCCAGGTTGATCCGTTAAAATTAAACCCAACTCTTTCAGCGCAGTTCTCAAGAATTTCCTTCTCTCCCTGTGCTTATAGCCAGCTTTTTGTACTGCTTGATTGTAACATTCCTTAACTTCGGAAACTCGCTTACCATAGCCCTTGATACTTTCGAAAAATGACTGCACATACTGATGAATATAAATGACTTCATCTCTAAAAAGTGCCAGCACCCAGCCAGATTCCAATGCAGTGGTCCAGAGTTTACTCGGTTGCTCTTGATTGAGCACATTGTGGCAGAGGGTGAAACCCAGAATGATCCATCTCTCGATTCTATCTAAGCTGAGTGTTTCGCAGGACATTGTATCAGTGGCGGCAGGCTTTAAAATCTGACCTGGACTGCCAACTAAGCTGAGCTTCTGATCTGTCCTCCAGGTGTCAGCGGAGGAATTCCTTCCTGGATAAATCGGCCACAAGGAAATGAGAGCAGTTTTAAGGAGTTTTGCATGAGGCACAAACTCTTCTGAGAGTTTCTTGAGTGGCACATCGTAGTCCATAATCATCTGGCCAAGGCGGGGAAAGCTGGGGTCCGACTGGCTGTGCACCATTTCATGAGCAGCATTAAAGAGCCCCAACACAGCTTTGCGATCCTCGACTCGAGACAGCAGAATCATGAGACTGATGTAGATGACAACAAGATCAAGATAGTTCTTGGTGAGGTCAAAGTTGACGGTGATATCCATGTGCACAGCACATGCATCCATAGTGGTGAGAAGCTCGCAAACATTGTCCTTAAAATCGAGCAGGTCAACAAAGGTGTAGTAGTAGAGAGAAAGAGATTTGATGATCTCGTTGCGCAGATTCGTAATGGTCTGCAGGCCTTTGACATCGACGTTCGGAAACTTCCTGACAATGGTCTTGATGGACGATTCGAGCGTCTTGTCAGAGAGGAATCCGGGCTTGGACTTGGCGTCGCCGCAGGCCTTCTTGATATTGTAGATGCGTGTGAGCATGCCGATACCTCTGTCATTGAGGATCGTCAGCTTCTCGGCCAGCTTCTGCTGGCTCGGATTCATGGGACGCGCCATACTGACAATGAGAGGTCAAAGAGCTGAGCGCAGAATTTCTCACACGGCTTATAGCAGGATCAGGATGGTTCTAGGGCTTCTGTCTGCTGCTGGCCCCTGACATCTGAGCTACAGCGGGAGACGAGAGACCCCACCCTCACTCGCTCGCTCGTCGCTTGCTCGTTTTCCTGAAACCGATATGTATGCGTAAGCAGTTGATTCACTCTGCTGCTGCAGATAAGCCCGGAAAAGCCAAAGTCTTGTTCAAGTACTTACCTTTTTCCCTCTTGTTCGCATGCGAGATCTCACATTTCTAATAACGAGTTTACGAGTACCTATACTCGGGAAACTCGCGCAGCGGCGCGAACACGCAAACACATACGGTCCTCTACGACTACGTCAGACCACACCATATCTGCCATCAGCAACACAGCACCACACCAAGCTAGGTTATAGTTGTCAAGATAGAGGAAGAATCCTGTATTGGCTGATGTAGGTATCAAACTACTGCTCACTTCAGGTCTTGGAAAGCGCGGTAGATTTTAAACAAAGATACTCATTTATAACTTGGATCAGATTTTTCCTACTTAGCTTGGCTTGGAACCGTTAACTCCTTTAAGAAAGAAAAAAAAGTTTTCTACAGCGGAAGATTGTGCATATTTTTTTCTTCTTTGTGTACAATTAATAGTTTCTAATAGCTAGACCTATTATACAGGATAAACAAAATGGTATATTTGACTAAAAGTAAGCTAAAATTATTTCAGGGATTTTTCGGACTCTCATTAGGTATTATTTTTGAGTTTTGGGACTTCCAAAAATGGCCTACACTGGCTGCACTGCAGATCGGCAGATCAGCTGCCAGCAGAATAAGAACAAATAATATCAAGTTATTCTGGTTGGTAACCGGTACATGCATGTCATGCACGTCATGACGGACGACTGTCAGCGCAGCAGCACTCTGCAATACGCTATATTATTTTTAACACAATATAGGTATAATATAGCGATAAAGTGCGAAGAAGCGATGAACAGTATTATTATGAGGACTGATGCGGAATTGCGAATGCGGAGTGAGCGGACAGCCTTTTAATTTTGGCACGCACACAGACATAGCGTACAATACACTGTCGTAATAAAGTCGTAACGTAATTATCTATAGTACCTATAAGTGTATCTCTATGGCATGCTCTGTGCGCATGTGCGCCCCATACTATCTAATATATATGTATATATAGCGTATATATTTGTGTGTGTGCGTGCACGCGAACACACTGTGCGAGTGCGACAGTCGAGCAGTCGAGTCGAGTCGAGATCTCTTTGTGTTTGCGTCGAGCAACTGCGTGCAAGACCATCAAGACAAGCTGCACGGGAGGCACGCGGGGGCGGGCGGCAGGGGGGGGACGATCAGACAGACGGGACGGGCAGAGAGCAGAGAGATAGTCGCAGCAGCACTAGCAGCAGTAGCAGCAACAGCAGCAGCTCAGCTGTCTGTGTGTTGTATATGTACCTACATAAACATATGTACAAATGTACATCACATCGTAGTAGCTACGCATAGGAAATGTCCACTGCTCATCTTAGGCTGTCAGATGCGAGGTGAGGCGCGCAGAAGATGTCCTGGACATAAGACAATAGAGTACGCAGCAGGCAGCAGCTCGAGATACGCATCGGAGCGGAGAGGCACGGTACATTTACGGTAGAAGTTCAGGCTTACCTTACGGAATCAGTGCAGTTCGAGCCAAACAAAGAGCCATCGAGTTCAGCCAGTTTTGCCCCAACCTCCAGGATTCCAAGATACCTATAGGTAGACTCCGAGTCAGCTGATGACATGATAATCGCTGGATGAGTCTCTCAGCATCGCCGTCGCCGCAACCGCGTACCTATCGCAGGGGAAAGTTATCAAAGCAGATCCACATCGAAAGTCAGCCAGTATAACAGCGGCAGCCATGGGCAACTGCCTGAATTGCGTCGGAGCCGGACAGCAGGACAACGCGAACCTTCTGAGCAACGGCTCCGACTCTGCCCTCGGCATCGGAGCCTCTCACGATACTCTCACCAGCAGGCCTTCTTTACCTTACAATGTACTGCAATTTCTTTCTGCTTAGCTCATACCTGACCGCCGTTCTTATTATCATTATGCTTCTCGGTTATTCTTGCAAAACACTCCTACTTCTGTCTAATCTAAGTGATAACAGCTTTTTCTAGTCTACGGAAAATTACTTTTCTTGATGCTTCACACTCCCTGATAAGGCGTCCCAATCTATTTCTCTGCCGAATACTCATTGCTTTTCATTTCTAGGAATTGGCAGGCAATTATTACCCACCAGCCCCCATCAGAGAGCGGCACCTACAATCCACAGAAATGGGAATTAGTCGAGGCATCGGAATTGGAGTTGGCCTCGCTGGAACTGGTGGTGGACCAATTATCAATGAAGAAGAACAGCAAGTAAGGATGGCCAAACGTATTGGACTCATTCAGCACTTGCCGACCAGGAAATTTGATGGTGCCAAGAAAGGCGAGTGCGTCATCTGCATGATGGAGCTGGTGACCGGTGAAGAAGTGCGTTATTTACCGTGTATGCACACCTATCATGCTGTATGCATTGATGACTGGTTGTTGCGATCCCTCACTTGCCCTACTTGCATGGAACCGGTGGATGCAGCCCTTATTAATTCTTACCATCCAACCACTTAATATCAAATAGTGTCAGCTGTCCTAAAGGAGTAGCTAATGAACCTTTCAACTAGACTTCACAAACCATAAACCATGCTGCTGCAGTTTTTTTTCTTTGTCAAAAAAAAGAAGAGTTTACTTATGGCTAACTGCATTATTTCATTGCCGCCTATAAAATTACACACAAAAGAGCAGGCAATTATCAAGAGAGAATATCTAAAAACCACTTGGAATTTGCTTTCTTCTCAAAGTTGATCACTGTACTGAAACCAATATTGCTGCTGCAAACACCAAGAACAATCACTAACGTCTTAATAATCATTTTGAAAAAATTAGCAAATATAAGCTATTTTTAAAAGAGCAACGAAAAGTAATACTTGTTCTGTGACTATTACTTTCTCACTTTACTTGTGATTGATTTAATGAAATATTTGGTTACGAAATTATTTTATTTTAAAAATAAAAAGCACAGCATTGGTCAATTTTGATCTTATTATCTCTAGATAATATCAAGTTTTATAATAAACTGTTTATGACACAATTATTTTAAAATGGAAGTAAGTTAAACTTTAACAAGATAATTGAGCCCTGCACAAAAAATTAAAAAATACAAAAATACGAAAACTGGCAATAAACTTTGAATTGTTTCTGAAAAACAAAAGTAAAAAGATATAGCAAATTGCGCGTAAAAAGAGGCTTTCTGGAACCTTTTTTTGTGATGGAATTTTTATCAGAACAAGATAAAATTGTAATTTTAATGTACGACTAAAACATTAATTGAATGTTTAATCGCATTATTTACCTTTTGTAAATTATACGCGTGAGCATATTAGTTACTCTGCAGTACAGTAGTGTTGCCTGTACTTCCAAGATCAGCTGCAACAATATGATTGGTAAAGTCATTAGTGCTATTTATCAGTTTTTATTTTATTAGTTTAGATATTAGTGAGTAAAAAATGTCAACTTAATGCATTATCATGAATCTTGTTGCAAACAATAAGTCAGTAAAACTTATCTGATCCTTTAAAAAGACAGAAGCTTTACTTTTAATTGATAAAAGTCGATTAGAGGTCTCTTATAAGTCAAAAGCAAAATGTTATAATTAACAAAGAAAAAAGAAAAAAGAAACTGACATGTATAATATAAAAAATCAATTTACTTAGGGCGTATATAACGAAAGGAGATGTGTGGGTACGATCTAAGTCTAAATAATACATAGTCGAATGTGAACATAATTATTTTGAATGACTTTAAGTGCATAGGAAAGCTTTATAAAGCTGTGAGAACTAAAAACATAGATATTTGGATGCAGAAATTCTGATCAGTCTGTATGTGACATTGAGTGTTACAATGCGATCACAATTATTTCAGTGAAAATTTTGCACAGAATTATAAATATTATACATACGAATATATAAGAGTTTAATATTTTGCAATGGCTTGATTTACATATAATAAGCATACACAGAGTATAAGCGAGTGTATGTGTATATAAAAGACAGGTATAAAAAATACTACGGTTTCTTTTTAAATGTATAATGGGAAGAATGGAGCTGTGACATAGTGATTTATTGACGAAACATATATAAATACACAGTTAGCGATTAATAAAAATGTATTTAGTGACACACTGCGTTGTTCTTGATGAACTGGTTTTTTTTTCTGTACTTTGGAAACAAATGCAATTTGAGTTATAAAGCTTGTAAATGGACATTTGGGCGTCGAGTATTAAGTCGTATTTTATAAGAAAAATCTGTAATCAACTAAAAAATCAAAGAAATTTCAGTTTGTTATGTATTATTAAAATTGTTTTGCAAATACAATTCCTGGAATTCTAAAAGCATTGAAATTCGTCAGACGTTAATATTCTTAAAGTGCTTATTGCATTGCTTGAAATTTTCGCAAAAAGTTTTCTAATTCAAAGACTTTTGAATAAAAGCAGAAACTGTTGTTACTGCAAGGCCATCCATAAGAATTCTGTAATAATTTAAAATTTGAATTAAAGCAAGTTATATGAGCAAGGTTAAACGAGTATCAATTTTTAGATGAAGTGCAATAAAGTATTTTATATAAAAGAATCCATTTCTTTCTTTTTTTTTACAATCTGCGCAATACAAGGAATTCAAAACAAGGTGATTTCAAGGTAAGTGAATTGCCGCACTGCAATAATGAACTTGATTCAAATGTCGCGCGCTTTAAAGATTTTTTTCCGTTTCGAGTCTCTGAACGCTGCAAGGCAAGTGGAACAGAACAAGAACCGCACGTAGCCTGACAAAAAAGAAAGATATGTATAGAGACTACACAACAGTATGTACAAGCTGCGAGTATAAGTTGGTACAAGAAACAAGATAGAGGGAGTGCGATCGAATTGCAAGTGTTCGGAGTCTGCGCTCTGGATTTCTGGTTCTGCTGCAGACGAGACGGTCACGACGACCGAGCTGTGGAACAGCGGGACGCGGCAAGAGGGAGGGGAGAAGAAAAAAACAGCGCCGAGAGAAAAGTATTCGGCTCGACTGCAGCACTCATCAGTTCCGAGTCTCGCTAGTGAACCGATCGGATCGTCGCGACTCTCGTGAGTCGTGTGATGGTCGTGAGCGAGGCTATAAAAAATAAATATACATATATACACACACGCGCGCGCAGTACGTACCTACGGCACAACAGTGAACAGCTACATTTTTTCGCTGCTCTAGCTCTAGTATACCTACGTAGAGCCGCAGTGAGATTTGAGATTAAGCAGCGTTGGCTCGGCGTGTCTGTATTGGATCGTTTTTCCACTCTGCTCTACTCTGGGACCTAACCTGCAAAGAACGCGCATAGTGCCTAACTTTCGTGTTCCCGTCCTCGTCTTCTCGCGCAGTGTAGAGTGTATACCTATCGCGGCGTTGGCCGCAGGAAAATCTGTCTGCGAATTGCGTAGGCGTCATCATCATCGTCAAACTCGTCATGAGTAGGCTGTTGCCGCTGCTGCGTGGGTCGTCGCCGTAGACTCGAGCAAAGCTCTCTGTGCGTGATATACGCGTAGAAAAGAGAGCTCACGCGACCTCTCGTCTCTTCGGCTCTCGATTGTTGATATGCAGCTCGAAGCTCGCAGCTAAGCAGTGTTGTACGTCTTGTGCTTTTTTCGACCCTCGCTCGATATGGGGCTCAAGCAGAGGCTGCAGCAGCTCAAGAGAGACAAGTGAAGAAGACGGAGGAGAGAGAAAAGTAGAGTAGAAGCAGGGCGAGAGAAGGAAGGAATAAGATGAAGAGGCGACGAGGTGGTGGCTGCTGCTGTGCATCGGCGCTGTTGCTGCTGCTGCTAGCCGGACTGCTGCAGGCACAGAATTGGAGCCCGGTCGAAGCTCTGGACAATCAGTGCCCGGTCGAATGTTCCTGTCTGGGCAACTCCGTCATCTGTAAAGATCTGCAGCTCGTCGGAGCACCAAACGGATTGCCCCCGTGGACGGAGAACCTGTAAGTAGTCCTCACGTTGTTGCCTCCTATGTTACTTATAGGTATAGCTGTAAGTTAAATAAAAAGATCTGCGGATGAGATCTCGCGCAGGGTATAAAGTTTCGCGCGCGCGCGCTGACACACGTCGGCGAGGAGAAAGAAAGAGGTATAAGAAAAGTTTTGGTTAAAATTCCTCGCGATTCACGAAGGTGCCCAATCCTGCCGAAGGATCGCAAACAGAGCCGCAATCCGATTGCAATGCTGTTGCAGCAAAGCTCGAAATCCAAGCGCGCACGCGGCGTATACTTACTCAAGAGGGGCAGCCCGTCCGTGTGAAATAATCTTGATGAAAAAAGGGGGAGGAGAATCGAGAGGGTATACGCGCCGTCTATTACACGATATCAGATGAACGGATGCTGCGGCCTATAAGGTACTGCTCAGAGAGGAGAGAGAGAATCGTGTGTCCGTATAAGCAGCGTACGTCTGTAAGACGCGCAAAAAGACGGTGTGCGGCTAATACGGACATACTAAACTCGTGTTTTTGCACGCTTTTGTTTTCCGATTTGCTCGTTTCTTGCTATTATTGAATGAGATGGACTATAAATATATAGACACACTAGAACTATTATAGACTTGGTAGGCCCGCTGCAGTTGTCAATGTCTAATATTTCCTAGAACATCCCGTAGCTATAGATTGTATTGAAAGTCGGGAATGAAAGAAACGGCCGTAGATAGATCGGGAATGACAGTATACCTATTACAATAGCGGTGGAGGAGAGAGAGAGAAAAGGTGTCTGAATAAGTGCTCGATTCGTGCCGGTGATCGGGTGATGCGTGACCGCGTGACCGCCGCGTGCGCACAAAGGCTAAAAATTCTCTGGCTGGCCATTAATTTGGTGCGAAATTTTTATGTCCAAAAGGAATAAGAAGAAGCATAGTATATAGAGAAGAGAAAAAGTGTCAGTTGAGTAAAGGTGCGGAGGGCGTGAAGGGAGGGAGAACAGAGCTGCCTCGCCTCGCATATATATATATATATATCCGTTGCGGACTGGTCTGCCGGCGCGTCGCTATATAGAAAATAATATAATCCTCTCGCGCTGTCTGTGCGCGCAGCCTCTGCTGCTGCACTCATGAATAAAAGCCTCTCTCGCTGCAGAGCGAGGGAGCATCGGCGCGACTATACCTAACACTCTATAACAGCCAAGCCAGCAGCGGAGAGGAGAGAAGAAAGACGGCATCGCAGTGGAGCCCCAGCAGTGAGAGGAGGAGAGCTGAATAGCGCGCATGCGAGAGAGGCGAGAAAGATCTCGCGCGTCGTCTTCTCTCTCTCTCTCTCTCTCTCTCTCCCTCTTGAGAGAGCTGCAGCCTCGATAGTCGTCGGGGGCGAGAGAAAAAGGCCGGGCCCGGCTCTGCAGCAGCGATGACTCGCATATAATGGGCCCCTCCGCCGCGCACTGATCATGCCGATGCACAAAGCCGAGAATTTATTCTTTTGTCGGACTCGAGATCGGTGCATTTGAAAATTCGATACAGCCGCTATATAACTGCCTAACTTTTTGCACTACCAAAATTGCAACTAACACTTTTCAAAGAATCTACTGCGTAATCGACGCTCGGCGTCCTCGCAGCGAGAGAGAGCAGTGGGCGCGTGTATATACGCATAAGGATACGACATGTAAGATTCCGGTTTGTGAATTTTGGCGCGAGCTCGCGACGCCCGCGATCATAATCGCGCGCAGCAGCCGCGTGTTGGAGATTAACGAGCACCGCGCTCGCGCGAATTCAAGACTTTTTTCGGGCTGCTTCTAGGTATATATACAATAACGACGCGACCAAGCGAGTCTCCCTCTTGAGCTGCTGCAGGTAGAGTATAGCGTGCGCGTCGTTTCTGCGAAGGCGGTTCGCACCTTTCTTCTCTTCTCTTTTCTTCTTTTCTCTCTCCATCTGCTCGCCTCAGCAGCAGCCCCCGCTCGCGTTTTATTCCAAGGCTTCGCCGGGCCGCGCGAAAAAAAACTCCGGCCGTTGATGCTGTCACAGTAGATTTCGGACGACCGGCATAATCCCTCCGACCCCGATATATATACGACTTGTATTATGCCTGATGAATACACGGCTGCGTGTCAATAGGAATCCTTCCAGGTACTACGTTCTATACTGCATATTTTTTCCTTTTCATTTCATTTATTGCTGAGGCTCGCCGGAATAATTCAGACTGTTCTTGCTATCGCTATTGTACTTCTGTCTATTAGTATAATATAAATGCAAAGGTGCCTAATATAAAACTTAATACTCGCCTCATTATTAGGTAGACATATATACCTTTCGATGTAATCATACGAAATTCAGATTTGAAAATGTTTTTACAGTTTCTTTGTAAACTGGGGTGGGAAATAGTTCTGTTAACAATTCGTTATATGCCGCGAACGTTTGAACATTAGCTCTCTTATGCAGTTAAGTCTTCTCGTGTTGTTGGGATCAAATTAAAATTTTCATGTTTCTAGAATTAAAGAACAAGAAAATAGCTTCAATTTTAAACAAGAACTTTATCAACTCTTCTCTTCCTTTTTCGTTTTAGTAGATCAGGATTAGCATTTTGTCATATATTATGCTAAATGAAGAAAGGAGCGCATTACTTGATTTCGAAAAATCCCAAAATTTTTATGATTTTTCGTTTTTTTCAAACGTAGACAGCTTTTTTCCCAAGCGACCATTTTTAACGATCTTTTACTTCAAATTGAATTGAGTACAGACCATTGAACAATGGCTACTTTTCGTATAATTTGGTTGGCCGAAAAAAAACAGTGTCACAAAGCAGTTTTCTCGCGTTCCACTGGTTTTCTGTACATTGTATAACAGAAGAAACAATAAAAGTCATTCTAGAAAGGCGTGCTCCCTATTTGAAAATTCGCCAAATAATAGCTCCTAAAACTAGCGAAAATAAAAGTATTTTCTCATAATATATGAAAAATAAACCAATCGTTCATAATAGCCACAGCCGCTGCAGCTCTCTCGATAGTCTCTCAAGACTTATCTGGCAAAGCTGTTAAAACTATTCTTATCTTTGTCCAATCGAAGGTAATGGCTATCACGCACATTACATCCGCGAGCAAAGCTTTCATAATTTTTGACGATCCACGCCTCGATAATAGCATATTATATTATTGCCAACCGCACGGGCCAAGAGGAAAAAGATAAAGTTGATGGATTAGCAGAAGATACATAAGTAATAAGTATAGGAAAGACTATGGCTCATAGCGCACACTTGTAATGCTAATTTATTGGATGTAGGCACACACACATGAGATTCTCGACTCTCAAAGTCTCAACTCTCAACTTACGACGTCGACGACCAGAGAAGAGCGCACTCACAGCCTAATGAATTTTTCACAGATTTTCAGCGACGTCGCGCACTAATACTTGAGAACACGCCGTCGCCGCCGCCACTCGTCGTGGCTGACTCTTGTGAATCTCTCTCTCGCTCTCTCGACCCTATCCCTATATATCTATTATTAGAGCTTAAACAGACCTGCTATAAGTCTATCTCTAAACTTGACTCTCCGCTCTTTTGTTTGCACTCCCTTTTTTTCGTCGCCTTACTCTACATACCATAGCACACACTATATAGGTGTGTCCAAATTTGCCGCAGCCATTCCCGTCACTGATTTATGCAAATCAGAGCCGAAATTCGCGGAAATGAATAATCCTCTCTGTCACACTGGCCGCTGGCGTGTCGATTATCCCGAGAGAACAAAAGAAATGGAATATCGTTATATTCAGATAAAAAGAATCAGTCATCAGAGGCGTTCAATATTTTGCGTTTCGTGCAGCAGCAGCTCGATGAGCAAAAAAAAAATGATGTCACGCGTGCGCTCACATGCGTCACACGCAAGATCAATCTCTAATACACATGTGCGCGCACACATATACACTGCAGTGACGTGTATGCTAGTGATATGACAGCAGTATAGCTCTATTTCGTCGTTTCAATAAAAAAATCCACAAGCGTGTGTGTGTGAATGTACTCGAATATAGCGTTGTCGTATCGTTGAGCAATTTGAGCACGTAGTCGAGGGATTGCGCGCAAATGAAATGTGATATACCCGAAAGGCGAATTAGTAGCTTTTAACTGTAGGTCAGATCACATGCTTTGCCGAAAAATCTTATATCGTTATAAGCTGTAAGTTCTCTGCAGCATCAGAGATATACTTGACGCGGGGAAAGGAAAGTAAAGCGCACGTGCGCGAAGGCGGCGCTTTCCCACGCAGCAGCCGAGTTTGGCCAGGAAATTTCTGAAAAGGACTGCTACTGCGACGGTGGTGCGCTCTCTCCCCTCCATAACAACGGCTATATAGCCTTGACTCATCCGCCGATCTGATCTCCGATGCCCCTATATATTATAGGAGGAAAAGGCTCTAGCTATTGTGTATATAAATATAGGGTCGACGACCGATTGAAAGAAACCCTGATGCTTCTTCTATCTGTATATATTAATTAGTACTTTTTCAATTGATTTTCAGGATTCTTAAGGGCAACAACTTTGCCAATCTCGAATTCAACGCGCTGCTCAATCTACCCAAGCTTCAAGAACTGTGAGTATACGCCATGCGCAAAACCCCTGAGACATATGTGATGAGTAATTCTATTATGCTAATGTTGATACTGATATCCCCTTCTTTCTTATGTAATAGGGACGTCAATTCCAACGTACTGCCTGACAATTTCACGTTGAGCTTGTCGCCGGAAACGGAGCTCAAATGGCTCAAAGTCAACAAAAACCGACTGACACGAATCCCAGAGTTGACTCTTCCGCACCTTACGCATCTGTCTCTGTACGTGTAATATACATATCTATTGTCATATACGCAATAGCATCGTTTCTACAAAATCTTTATCTTTTCCTTATAACTTTAGCTCTCACAACGTTATCAACGCGATCAGCGGGAGTGCATTGACTCATTACCCAGAACTTCAAGTTTTGGACCTCAGCGGCAACAAGATTACGTCGATCAAGAACGGCTCGTTCATGCCGTCAAAGCTCAAAAGTTTGTAAGTATTCATACACAAGAAACGCCAGTATCGTCAAATTCTCCGTACACTCAATAACTCAACTGTGTTCTCTCCTCAGGATTTTGAATTCTAATCAAATCAGCAGTATCGAAAGCAATAGCTTTGATAATTTGACGTCTCTGCAGGAGCTTCGACTGAACAAAAATCGCCTCAACAGTTTAAAGGACTATCTCAAAAAACTGGACAAACTTCGAATTCTGTAAGTCTACGAGTTTCTCTTGTATTGCATTGAAGGAGAACCAATTTTTAACCAATCAATTATTTTGTATTTTTCAACCCATAGAGAAGTGAACCGCAACGAACTTCGTCAAATAGACGCACTGACCTTTAGGGAGCTTAAGAGCTTGGAAAAGTTGCGCCTAAAAAGAAATAACATCAAGCTACTCAATGCCGGGGCTTTCTTGAGCAATCTCACAGAACTTCAACTGGATTTCAACGCTATCGAAGCCGTGACCAAGGGTGCCCTTTTTGGACTTAACCGCCTCCAAGTGTTCACCCTATCGCACAATCGGATTAACACGATTGAACCCGAAGCCTGGGAGATGTGCAAAGACATTACCGAATTGTAAGATCATTTTAGCAAAGCTTCTTATCAAGTCTTATACACGCCCTTGGCTTGGTGATATTTCAGAAATCACTAATAACCATAATCTCTCACCGATTTCAGGGACTTGTCACATAATATGCTTAACCGAATAGAACGTTCCACCTTTTCATCTTTGCGAAATCTCAGAAAATTGCAACTAAATCATAACGTTGTTTCGTACATTTCTGATGGCGCATTCAAAGATCTTTCTAGCTTGCAAGTCTTGTAAGTATACTGTTTTTTACCATTGCAAGTGCTTCGAAAACCTCAAATAATAAAATTGTCTATTTTATACGTGAAATTGTTATTGTTGCAGAGAATTAAACTCCAACAAAATTTCATACATTGTGGAAGATGCGATAGGAACTTTTCTCTCTCTGACACAACTTCAGAAGTTGGGAATAGCACACAATCAAATAAAGTCTATTCATAAGAACGCATTCAACGGCCTAACGCAAGTTACGGAGCTAGATTTGACTGGTAACAACGTGACGAGCATTCAAGAAAACGCATTTTCTCCAATGGCTTCGACACTTATCACTCTAAAAATGAACACTAGTGGGTTTTTCAAAATGATTGGAATTTTCTCAAAAAACCTGTAAATTATGAAAAGATGACTGATATATATTGTATTTTGTTTTTTTACAGGTGCTCTATTTTGCGATTGTGGATTACAATGGTTAAGTGTATGGCTACGTTCAAAACGATATAGTGAGACTAGGGTCAAATGTGGTTATCCACATTGGTTACGCGGAAAGCCGCTCACTCAGCTTCACCATGCCAATTTCACATGCGGTAATTATTCGTTTACATTATTTCTATCAGCTGTGTTAGTTCCATTTATATTTCAGTTATAGAGAAAAGTAACGGATGAGTTTTAAAATGTATGTGTAGATAATTTACTATTTTTTTCAATTTCCTATCCTATACTGAGTTAACGTTATTATTTACGTTATTTATAGAGTTTATATCTTTTCAGATAACGTAAATAATGACGTTAGCTCACCTTTTTTAAAATTATTTTTGATACAGATGAATATATTAAGTTTACAGTTTTAAAATAATGCATCGACATTGACATAATTATTGCGAATATAAATAACAAATTTTAGCTAAATCATACATCGGATATAATAATGAAATATTTGTTTATCAGATGAATTTCCAAAACCACGTATTGTGGAAGAACCAAAGAGCCAGTTAAGCATCAAGGGTCGTAATGTTACATTAAAATGTCGGGCAACAAGTACTGCTGATGCACCTCTAATTTTCACGTGGAAACATGACAATCTCGAGTTACGAGACCGAACACTGCAAATGGACAGCGAGCCTGTCTTCGCTGACGGCATAACCTTGGCATCCTCGGTTCTTAATCTCGTTAACGTCACCAATGCTGATGCTGGAAAGTATCAGTGTATGGTGTCTAATAATTACGGCACCACTTACTCTGGCAAAGCCAAGATTAGCGTTCAAGGTAAATACTACGCTTACAAAATAGCTGAAAAAAAGAGTAATAATTAAAAAATTTAACATTTACACAGTATACCCATCGTTCACGAAGAAGCCACATGACATACGGGTGGCAGCAGGTAGTACTGCAAGGCTTGAATGTTCAGCGGAGGGGTTGCCATCACCTCAAATCGCTTGGCAAAAAGATGGTGGAAATGACTTCCCAGCTGCACGTGAAAGACGTATGCACAAAATGCCCACAGATGATGTGTTGTTTATTATTAACGTCAAGACAGCTGATAGTGGTATCTACTCGTGCACTGCACAGAATCTTGCTGGCACCATTACCGCTAACGCTACTCTCACCATACTGGGTACATTTAATTTTTTTTCTTTTCAATTTTATTAATGTATTGATAATGAAAACATAAGAGATACAATAAATAATAAATTTTCATGGCCTAATTTCAGAAACACCATCATTTGTTAAACCTATGGAAAACAAGGAAGTGATAGCCGGAGGTTCAATAGTAATGGAGTGTATGGCCAGCGGCTCACCTCGGCCACAGTTATCTTGGCGTAAAAATGGAAGTCCCTTGCAAGCAACAGAAAGACACTTTTTTACGGCAGAAAATCAACTGTTGATCATAGTTAATACTGTACCCAGTGATGCTGGCACTTACGAATGCGAGATGATCAATTCTTTGGGAAATGAAACAGGCGCATCTCTGCTTACCATCAAAGCAGGTGATAATTTGCTTCGAATGTCGAATTTTAATTTGTAATAAGAAAAACAACATTTCAATAATCCTTAATTGTACATGTTTAGCGCCAACTTCGATGGTGAATGAAGACGACATGCTGGGCTTAATAATAATTACAGTGGTCTGCTGCGCTGTCGGTACATCCATCGTCTGGGTGGTCATAATTTACCAAACAAGAAGACGTCTGAATGCTGCACAGAATGCCAGCAGTAGGCAGTCACTCAAAATAATTGCCAGTGCTTTACCAGAACCAGAAACTCACCTGTATCTGGATACGAGCTCTCAGCACAGCAAGGATAGTGGTACTGGTGATAGTACAAACCCTAGCAACGATCAATTACAGCTATGCTTGCCAGGTTATTAAATATTTATTTTTATAAGAAATATAAGTTTGTTTCAAAATAGATAATAGTACTTTAGACAGAAAATATATATTTAATATTTTTTATCAAATGTAGAATATTTAGTTTCAAATCTACAAATTTGCTTATACAATAATACATACAATATTTATTATTTTTAATTTCGTGTCATGTAAGAAAGTTAGATAAACGTATTATTCATAAATTTTTAGGTGAGGTGGTTACTTGTGCCGTTAGTAACGATGAAGATACAGGTAACATAGAAGGCGACGATCCTCTACTACGTTATACGAATCATGAGCGACAACATCATTTTGATCAACTGCATCATGATTACGAAACGATTGCGTCGCAGGAACAACCGGAGTCTTTCGACGTCGAGCAACAGGCCAATTGTTAACTTGACTAAAATCAAAGAGTCTAAACAGTATTCTCATAACGTTCACTAAAGTGCTTTTGGCGTTTCATTCGACAATATAATAAATACGACACCACCGACATTCTCTGTTCATCAGATTAGTGAAAAAAATTCGGTTGCATTCTTCGCTGTAATGTGAAAAAGATGTGCCTAACTGCAAGTGTTTCCTTAATTTTCGAGTAAAAGAGATACAATCCAAATACGTATATGTATACTACTCGCGCAGAGTAAAATAGTTTTTTTATAACTTTTAAAGGATTGAGGTTTTAGATAAGTAAAATCAGATAAAGGCCTTATATTACATAAGAGCTTGTGGCTCGCCAAAATATTATTTCAGTTCGGAACCGGTCAAAACTACAATTTGAGTTGCAATTTGAAATTCATATAACTATTCGCCTTAAGCTCCTTAAACTTATACTTAGGAGTATAGACTGTAAATAGTTCAGATAAGTAATTAACTTGGTGTATTGCCATAGACTTGATACGTGTTAGTCACGTTAACACTAACCCAGTGAGAAAATTTTGTAGAAATCACTACAAATGTCTCCACTGGTGTTACATATATGTATATGTACTAGATCAACGTTTTGTGATAGATTATTTATTTTAGAATTGTAAATGTCTATATTTGTGACATCAAACATAGGTTTTAGTATTGAAAAAAGCAACCAGAGTAAAAAAGATAGTTTAATCTAGTAAATGTACTTTTGATGTCATATTGTCTATTAGATGCCAATTTTTAATAATTTCGAAAACGCTATTAATTATCTTTATTTTACAATATTAACCTACAAATATAAATTATAAAAATTTGTTTCTAGTGCGAATAGCGAGTTTTTTTAGTATTATATAGCAAGCCCGTTTTGTTGTTTTATTTACAATTTTTATTATTTTTAATTGCGAGAGAATCGCTATAATCTTTTTAACTATGCGTTTTTATTGTTGATTCGTATCGTTAGTATTACAAGTGTAAAAAACTGTTCTATTCAGTTATACTAAACAATATTGATGAAAGTTGTAAATGTGTTTTTACATTGAATTCAGAGTATTAAATTATAAGTTATACTTCAAATTGGAGTATATGTGATAAGTTAAAAAAAAAACAGAATTTATATTTGGAGAAGATTTATGCGATAAATATTAAACTTACGAAAGATATTTACTAGTACTATTGAGAATATTGAAAAAAAAATTAAAACGTAGGATCTGTATATTAAAAATGCATAATGGTTGAATTTTAAGAACGCCGTCTAATTGCAATCTTAAGTCGACAAAATTTAAATACAAGTAATAAATATTTTCTTTACTTTTTGACATATAAAGACATGATAACTGCACACGTATTTTATAACGATAACGTCTTTATTTCTAATAAAATAATATTTGTCTGAAAATTAAGTTGCATAAATTAGAGTATAAAATTGCCATGTTTAACAATATGCCTTAAGAACTATTCTGCCTTATTATTAAAATGAGAATGAAAGTAAAATGTATAAAAAATGTTCGTATTCAATACGAAATGTCTATGCTCAGTAATTATGAAATGGATAACGAGAAAAAAAATACAAAGTCATATATAATTTGAGGCTTTTTACAAATATCTTTCAAGTGTTGGACATTTTGTAACAATTTACAATAACGTCAGTTTTAACATTATACATATACAAAACAAAAGCTGTTCGCGCAAAAAAGTACCGTTTGACAATAAACCTTTGTATATATTTAAAGACCTTCGTCGTACATCCTGCGTGTTGAATTCTCTGACGAACATCTGTATAAAATTAACTTTTTTATAATTAAATTTAGTAAGCTAACGCGTTGCTTAACAAGTACTCAGTATCAAATATGTATTTATGGCTTGTATTATATATTATAGGTCTTAGTTTTAATAAATGCGTGGATTAAAACGATTGATTGTGGATGTAAAGAGTTGTATGCGAGGTTGTATGTATCTCCTTATAATATAAAGCTGTGAAGTTTGTGTCAAAATCGCGGTGTTACTTTGAAATATACTGCGAATTTTTTAATGTATCTTCGCCAAGTTATTAATTTCACTCGGATTTTTTTCTGCGAGAATACGACTAAACCACAAAAATTTTAACTGACTACAACATCTATTTAATTCAGTATTTTTTGTCTTGTTAAAATGTATCTTATATTGTGTACAAATACAAATAATCTTGATAAAATATATACATGATTATATACATAATTTTTGTATGACCTACCTTATACTTTTACGATAATTTGTCGAACTCCTTTAACTTAGCCAATTTCATGTGTGGGTGAGAAGGTGTGTGTGTGGGTTTGTGGTTGTGTACACTGGTCCTATGAAACAATGTAGTAGAAAATATTTTTCTTTAAAACTAAAAGAGAAAGGATGCACTTAAAAATAAATAACATGTTATTAGTTAAAATTTGTATTTATGTATATGGCATTACATTTTCATTAAATAATTACATATTCACATGTGGTTTGACATTTTTCTCATACGTCATACATTAAAAAGCTATTTGAAAGTTCTAAATTTTACTTAGCAAGCTTCCAGGTAAAACAGCGATAATTGAAAAGTATTTTGTAGAACTCTGTCTTGCATATATGTACATAAAAGCTTCCAAAATTTATAAAAGATTCGTGTAGTATTTGGATCACTATTTGGCAAATATAATAAAAACAAAAATAAGCATAATCATTCACTTAATTATATTGAGAAAGCCATCATTCATTAACCGCTAATTAAAACTTTCATTCAAGAACAAATAATTATTACTATATGATTTGAACAATTTACTTTATAAAATCACATAATAAAAAATTACTTTAATGTATTCATTACGGTGTTCTTGGTTAATCATATTATTTGCATCTTCTTATAGCGAGACATCCACCGACTCATATCACTTACATTCGAAATATCGCAAAAACTGCAGCTTGCCTTAGGTATTCATTATGCTACCGAATGAATTAAAAAACAAAAATACATTTTTGCCACTAACAATTATTATTTTTCCATTTTACCAGCTGTATAAAAATGTAATTTTCTTTTCAATATTTGAAAAATCACTAACATCATTTTTTCATATCATCAATTACCACAGTATATAAGTATTAGATAAGGTAGCAACGAACAAGAAAGTTTAGTATTAGTATTTCAGCATTGCAGTATTCACACTATACTACTATTTATCGATGTGTTTAGTTATACCTACCTAATTGATGAAAATCAAAAGCCGAATTTTTACAATTGATCAATTAACATTTTGGTACAAAATTTTTCTAAAATTTACGCCAATATGATTTAATTTTTCAATCATTATATAATAATGGATGATAATTTGTATTTTTACAAGTTCAAGAGTATTTTACCATTAGTCATGTTGATTTTTTCAACACAATCCCATATGTTAATGATAAAATTCATTGTATTAAGCGGTCTTATTATGAGCTAATTTTTAAACTAGAAAATATGAAAAACCATGTATCAAGCCATAAAGTATAACATCTATAAATTTATAATAAAATCTACGATTATCGCATGACCCGTAAACAATAGATATTGTATGGACAATTATTTAATGTTAATATGCTTATTTATTTACCTCATACTTGGTTTTGCCAATCTTCTTGATTTGACAAAAGAGATTTAATATTTGCAGTAGCAATAATAACAACAAATAATAATACGATAGAAGTGTAGTATATGCATAATAATAAGAAAGCAACGTAAATATAATACCAAGTAAATAATCTTAATAATAGTGGCAGTTAGTTATAGCCTTTTTGAGCATTATAAATTTGCATTCATTTTTCCAGATAATATATAATGATTATGTTCAATTCACGTACAAATTTATCAACACTTATAATGCCAATTTTCTTTAGTTATTTTCTATACAGCGCGTATTTGTTTAATATATTGCATGCAACATATGTCACCGTTTTTGTTGTAACACGTATTTTTAAGCAGAGCATATTTTTGAGCCAACTTGACATCGAAACTATAAATGAAATATTTACAAGCTCATTTTAAATTATTTATTTTATTTAAGCAGATAATTAAAATCAATTGTAAAATTATTATAGATCCTGGGAGAGTGAAAATAGACGATAACAGTGTAGCTTTTTTTCAATTTATTTTTACCAATATTTCGATTTGTGGTTTTTTCTATTATATGGCGCATTTATGTACAAATAAATTTTCAGCTACTGAATGTATTATACGCATAATATCATGTGATTGTGCTAATTATAGTAATTTGAATTCGATATTAAAATTTCATTTTATTGTATAGGTTTATATGTAATGGTTCCTACCTTCTTTTCAATTATTATTCATAGAAACAACTGAAAATAACAAATTGCTGCTAAATAAAGAACATTTAAAACACAGAAGTGGAAGATAAAATTTTTAACGACAATAAATAAAATATAACGGGTAACGTAAAAAAAAAAACATTTCTATGCAATTGTTAGAGAAGAAAGAACGAAAAGATCATAAACAACGTGATTCTAGAGTTCCTAATAACTTATAAAATAATTAAACGTAATTTTATTGAAATTGTATTTAATAATCGACAATGATTTATCGGAGGCATAACAAGTGTAATGCTTTTTATATAACATAAACGACGAAAGTGTGCGTGGCCATACCATTGTTTTAATTGACCATACGCGGTATAGATATTATTTCAACGGTCAACAAAGTTACGTTCTCAAAGAAACTTCTTCAACTGTTTTTCCTGTTAAAATCGATGGTAAAAACATCGCATAATAATACACGTTAGGACGATGCTAAACTCATACTCATACATACAAGTATAAGTACCAGTTTTGAGGGAAAAATTACTTAAAATATAAAAACTTTATCTGTAACTGTGGACCGCTGTAATTTTCGATAATGTGAAGAGGGATTCTGCATAATCCTAGCAGTTTTAATACATAAAATAGATTACGATGAAATCACTATACTTACACATAGATTTTTATTCTTAATTATTAAATATAAATGGCTTGAAAAATGATTTCATACACGCAGGTCATTGTCGCTATTGTGTTAGATTGAACAGTTGTAATAATGCTTACAGGACAGGTAATTAATGAAACGTATGGCACAAGTCGACGACGTAACTTTGTTAACGAGAAGGTGTAAATTAATTTTTCTTCATTCCTGAAGGGGCGGTTAAAAGAAAAATAAGAGGAAAACCCCGAAAAACGTCCTAACTTAATAAGCATCAGAGATATGTACATACCATTTATTTGCTACTGAAAGTATCAAGAACTTAACTAACTTCAATTATCACATGCGTAGTCAGATGATTAATCTACTAATTTCATTATAATTACAGAGTCTCCGACTTTCTCATGCTAAATCGATCATATAGTTTGTGCAGTATATCAAAAGGAAGCAGTGGCCAGGAAAAGCTGCACTCTTACAAAAATATGCCTGCCGTTCTGTCTTCTTTTCAATAATCAAAAGTTCATTCTCTCCGTTCTTATATCTAGTGTACATCACCCATCATTTGCTTTTTACATGGTTTCATCTAAAATTCGTTATATATTTTTAGCATATATATCCTATTTGTCGTGTGTGGTACGAGCAGTATACAATAGAGTTTCAATCTCGAAATTTCAATCACATTCTTCATGATCTTTGATTTGGCAAACTCTATTTTGCGAAGCTTGCGATATTATTACAGCTAACTATAGCTTCGTTTCGTGCGTGTGTCTGCGTATGTGTTTGTGTGTGTGTGTGTGTGTATGTGTGTGCGCGTGTACAAAAAAAGCCAAGTGTAAAATATAAATCAACACTCGATCAATGGCTTGATTTTTTGTTCTTGTACATGTAACAATATTTCTATTTACACTCAGAATTGCAGCTACATCGATTTCGAATAAATTCGTCAATCGTCACATTATTTGCATAATTTTTATAACTATCCTAATCTTATGATCTACATACATAGGTATATTATAATAACTGTACGATCGGGGGTAGGTACAATATTATCCATCGCCTGCCGCTGATGGGGTGACATAATACGTCGACTGCAGTCAAGGCTGTAATATCCATGATTTCTTTTTTTGACGACGAATCAAAGACATGAAAAAAGACTACTGGCTATCATAGAGTCACCGATGACGAGAGCGATTCGTGTACAAGGAAATTTGGAGTCTCGCAGAGACGGACTCGAGTCTTTGTATTCGTGCAAACAAGTGTTAAATACCCGATGATTTCAGTCAGTCGTCATAACGCGTATCGTCATCATCACGGGCATACAGGAGCTTTTCGACGCCGCACTGCGAGCTTCAAGCCAATGATGCACGCAGCGTCGAATTTATATATCAGCCCCTCTGAAATCTATACAAGGACGAAAGCTGATGTGAAAATATAGTGCAGCTTTTATATACGCCCTGCGAAACTAAACCTGCAGCGAAGGCACTCGATTTTTTTACTCGTGAACGCGACGAGCTTGCAGGGGCTGTCGAGACACCGACTTATTGTTTAATCGCTATATAATATACAGAGCCAGTTGAAAAAGTATCCGACAATACTTTGAGCTGTCATGGAAGGATTGGTCATGCGCGCAGCGTATATATAAGAATAAAAGTCGCAACTGTCGAGAGGCGAAAATTAAAAGAGCAGTCGTCTCGACACCCCCTACTACTATAAAAATGACGAACGCGTCGAGTACTATATATATATATATGTACAAAATATAGTATAAGCCGCGGAGTCCTCCGCGCGCGCGCAATCGCCGCACGATTGAAATTGAAATTGGCTAAATAATACTAGAACTTTCCGAGTTGAGTTTGCGTCAGTCCAGCAGACGAGCGTGTGTGTGTGTGTGAGTATAGATGTAAGTATGTGTCGGAGCAGCTTGTCAGCTAGACATCATTGGATGACTAGGTGATGAGCGGCTCCAGGTCGTCGTCCACGTCGCCGACGTCGGCTAGTCAGTCGTCGTTGTTCATGTCCTTGAGTTCGGTGTAAGCGAAGCGTTTGCGGTAGAGCGCCGAGGCCGGACCAACGCCTCCGGCCGATTTGCGGTTGTTCGGCATCGTCGACGGGCCCGGGACGTAGTAGTGACGTCTCTTGTACATGACCATCCTGTAACAAGAGAATTATACACATTACAATCGATTACAATCTATATTAGAATCTGTTAGAGTCGATTTCAAGCATGTGCGGTCGCGCTTCATTCGCTAATTAATTACCAATTTATATACGCGGACGCATCAGTGTATATATGGTATTATATACACATAAGCTATATAGGCCTTCGCGCGAGCTAATACACTGGAATCTTCCGCGCGCCGCGCGCGATAATGACGCACGCAAACATATATACGCCCTAATAATCGAGCTGGCCGCTTGTTGCACAACGCCAATCTGAACGTGTATATATATATAGCTATACGTTGAATTTTCTAGCGGAAGTGCGCGCGTCAACCGGTCTCTCTCTCTCTCTCACTCTACTCGTATTATAGAATCATACAAAGATGAGAGAGTCCTTGATGGAGAGTAGTACAATGTATAATATTACACGCGCGTATAGCACGTCGTACGCGTAATTTAGGCAAGCCGTTATGGCATTCCTTATTTCTTTCTTTTATTGCTGTAATTATATATACATGGGTGTGCGTCTGCAGCGCTTCGGTCTTTTTACTGCTGCTGCACCGCTCTGGAAAATGCAAAACTTACAAGTCGTCTTAAGTATATATTATATATGTGTGTATATATACCTTCACTCCCTCGTGCAACCTTCGATTTAATTATACATAAGTAAGCCTGCAGCAGCTTTTATACATATACTCTCTGACGAGACGCAATTATCAGATTTTAACGACTCGCTTCGCGCAGTTTTCATCAAACGATACTTACTGCGCATTTTCGCGCGAGGCAAACATATACATGTGTGTACGTATTTATAAAAGCTTGAGAAACGAGAGTATACACAATGTTTCAGAACGACGAGTGACGAAATGACGTGACGCTGCTAATAAAGGATATAAGGATATACATAGGTATATATGCGCGCCGCGATGATACTGCAAAATTTCTGCGTACGATGATTGCAGCCTTATTTCGTTGCTTTTCAGATCTATCTCGACACATGTAGTTTAGTGCAGGACAACGTTTTGACGACGATAGGTGTGTGTCCGAGTGCGGAAAACGACTGCGCTTATATACCTGAGGTTTATATATACGACTTAAACTCGCCGAGAGCGCAAGTAGCTGGTATGGGCCGAGCAATCAAAAGCGACCTTCAAAAGTCGCGCCGTTTCTCACGCGATGCAATCCGCGCGCGCGCTGATCTACTCAATTACTCATGCACGCTACTGCAGCTCCTATATTTATTGGCTTTTTGTATATATATACATACATACCCATCACTTCCACCTATCGACTCTCCCTTCGATCGAAAATAATATACATGTGTATATACCAACAAAGCGAACTTTGACCCTTGTATCAATATGTAATTAGCATTGAAATTTCAGTGCTTGCGATAACTGTCAAACAGGTTGCAGAATCCAATCAGCCGCTGTCAATCCCCGAGATTTGTAATTCTAATTAACATTATTCCAATTTTCTGTTACTTCTAAATATTCATCGACTGCATATACATTTTTTTCATTATATCCTTACATCACAGCTGTCTTGTTGGCATCTTGGCTTATTGCGACTGTTATATCTTCAAGCTATAACTAACCTGATGCAGTTGTGATGGGTTGACATGTTACTTTTCTCTCTCTTTCTTTCTCTCTCCGTACCTTTAACAGTATATTTACTACATCGAAAGATGCCCCCTTTTGTTATTACGGAAAGATTGAAAAAATTGTATTTAATAAATTAAACAGAAAAACAAAAAAAACAGCGTTATACTTAATTGGCGATTCTTTTATAATGACAATGGAAACGTACATTTATCGAGAAATAAATTCAAAGAGGATCAAATGACAATCGTCTGCGTAATCTTAACAATACCTATTTATTTAAACAACTACACATTAATAATATATACATACATTTCCGTCATATCGCCTTGTCAACACTGTTTTTCTTTTTCTTTTAAGTACATGCACAACAAGGAAATAAAGAATAGGGATTTTTGGGAATAAACTTTATTAATTTTATTGTTGCTGTTGTTGTTGCCGTTGCTGTCGTCGATGTTTTTGTTATCGATAATTATTAATAAACTAATAGTATTACTGATATTGTTACCGTAAGCAAGATAAGAGTAGGGAATTTTTAAAACAGTCAGAGGTAAAAAGAAAAACACTCGGGATATGTTAAAGAACAGAGGTAGTAAGAGTGTATATCGATATCAATGTGTATACGTATACATTAAATATAGTATTCTGGCATGCTGGTTTGAATCGTTACACTAGATTACATCAGAGGAACGCCTTGAAGAAAGATGACAGTGACTTTTGTTGTCGTATAAGTATCTTGCTCGAGTATCTTTTTTTTTTCTTTCTTTTGGTCCCTCTGTGCAGTTGATGTTACCAATACACGTAAGTATATATTTTACATAAAAAGAGGACACTTTTCGCATGCATCTCTATAGGAGCTTTGATGGAAAAGGGCAAGGATTCAAAGACAAGAGGAAGACATAATCAAAATAAATCATGCATATATCAAAATCGCAACTCCATACTCCATTCAGCACCTGCGAACGGATATCACAATGTGTTTATCTATTCGTTTTATCCTTCATACATAACATGTTGCAACTTGGATACACTTTGCCAAATAGATCAAAAGAGAAATAAATTATAATACTCTACTCTCATTAGGCCGTTGATTTGAATACGAGTCGCGCGCACTCGTACGTATATATATTATTATTATATTATAAAAAATATAAGGAGCTGTAGTTGACGGTATTAACGTTACAATATAAATGGTAAACTAGAATCACTGGTTCAAACCATATTGATGAAAGTCATACCTACTTTTCATCGTAGAATTACAGTAATGTTTTTAGTATGTTTCCTCGGCTTTTCTTAATTGAGTCTACAGAGACCGATGTTTCGTATAAAATATACTTGATTATTTACACGCAACGTAACTATATAGGTATAGCGCCCGCAACTGTCAAGGCGCTTGATAAATTTATATCTACATTTAGCGCAAAACGTAAAATACTTATGATCGATGATTTCTCAGCCCGCGCGAGCCCATTGAGTATCACAATGCGTTCAATAAAAGCAAACATTTTACTACATTCTAACGCGCCTTAAGCTAGTTCGTACAAGTATAAAAAGGATAGTTGCTGACTTGCTTAGTAGCGTACAAGCGGTATCGCAATAAGATAAGAAACGCAGTTTACTGTATATATAAAAAAAATAAAATAAAATAAAAACAAATAAAGTTTGCAAACAGTGAAAAAGCTCGTGCTTTCGAATGATACGAATTGACACAAGCGCTACACCGCGTAAAGTTAAGCTATATAATTTCACCGGGGAAAGTCTGGCAAATGAAACAGATTTTGGTGCGTATATATAATTTTCCTTTTATACTCCAGCTGCCACCGTCGCCGATGCTGCTGGTGCAAGCACTGCAACAGGCCTCTTTGGCGTTTCGGAGATGCATCTCTTATCATGCCTATACAATAAAAATTTGGCATTTCGCCGACATTGAGTCGCGCGCAAACTCACGTTAGCAAGACAGAATGTTATTGAATATTATTGAAAGAAAAGAAGAGAAACAATAAAGACAACAATAATCGGTTCGCACGCCGCTCGTCCATCTGACTAGATAAATCTACACACATGACCTGCATATGCACTATAGATATATATGCACGACCGTGCGCGAGTGTGACGTCATATTCTTCTTTTTTACACCACACGTCTGAAATGTATGCAAAACAACTCAGTTTCATTACTGATTGAGATTTGCATTCTTGCCGTTCTCAGCTGTATAGTTCATTAACTCGTATACGCTTTTACTTTGTGCTAGAACGCGCCGGGAAACTGAACTCCCCTTACCGTGGAGTTGCATTTCTTGCTTATCTCTCTCACTCTCTCTCTCTCTCTCTCTCTCTCTCTCTCTCTCTTCGTCGTCTGTCTAGCCTAATAATACTATAACGAAATTGAGTTATGGACCTGCCTCACTCGACGGACATGAAAATCTCGCGCTCACTAATTTGCACATATATATATATAAAATTTTTCTTTCTTTCCTGAAAATTGCAGGGGAATGTTTGTTTAAAATAAGACATCGGCCTGCGATGGCTTTTAAAGGGACACTGCCTAAAGCGGGCGACCGCAAATGCTTGAAAACTCAAGAGTCCATAGTTGGCGATCGCGCGACACTAAGAATACTCGTGTTTGTGTGTATGTATGTATGTGTGTGTTTGCGTGTACACACGCGCTTGTTCTAGTGGGTCCGATATCTGAAACAGAAAGCAGAACGACAAGAGCGTCGATTAAGTTGTGAGGTTTTGTGACAGTAATAGATGAGAATGCGATACTCACCTCACCCGATGAATCCCGCGGCCAGGGAAATGATGAGAGCGAGGATGCCGGTCATGACCTGGCCGGCCGTCGAGACACCAGCGACTTGTGGGGGGGACATGTTTCGCGTCGTCACGTCGGAGGGCACAAAGTGGTTCTCGGCGGTCAGTCGGTCGGCGTACTTGTCCAGCAAGTCGAGAATGAGTCCGTTCGACCAGCCGAAGCCCAGCTGCACCTCGTACTCGCCGCCGCCTCCGTAGCCTCCCGATACCGTGGCGTCGTACTGCAGCAGCAAAGAGTGAGCGCAAATGATGAGAGAAGCATAAGAAGAAGAAGAAGAAGAATAAGAAGCAGACAGCTCACCTTTTCAAACATGCTGTTGGTCTCGTTGAAGGCCTTGTAGTTGCTGCGCACCCAGCGCTGGCTCATCTCGTAGGCGAGCCTCTGTGCCCAGGGGTCGTTGGTGTTGTCGAGCGACATGATGACAAAGTACTGTAGGGGCGGCCAAGCATTAGGGTAGTCCCATTGCTCTCCCGAGTGCTCGAGTGTCGTGGGTATGCCACCGAGGTTCATCATGATCTGGCTCTTCTCGAGGTACTTGAGGGCCTTGGATACATGTTCTTCTCGACGCGATATCTCGTAGCAGCCAGTCCAGAGCGGCAGGATGTTGGTCGGGTAGAAGTAGTCGCGCTTAAGGTCGTTGAGGATGTCGTAGTCGAGCCAGGCGCCGACCTCGTCGTGCCAGAGCACAGCCGTGACGGCCTTCTGCCACTCGACGGCTCGGCGCTCGTAGCGCTCGGCGTTACTGACGTTGCCAAAGTGCCGGTTGTACTGGGCCAGCAGCACCGCGTTCCGGTAGATCAGCGCGTTCAGGTCGACCGGGATGATGGAGCGCGTCTTGAGGTTGGTCAGGTTGCCCTTGTTCGTGCCGTCGAGGATGAACCAGCGACTTGAAAAGTCCCAGCCCGTCTCGGCGGCGGTCTTCAGCTCGGACCAGTAGTTTTCCTTTTCCTCGCTCGTGCGGAAGCTTTGGCTCGTCAGGTAGTCCTCTCTGTCGTTGGGAAAAAAAATTACGTATAAGCACATAAGCGCCGGCTTTACCCTGGTAGAAACGTTAATGATATGTTGGTTAATTATTGGCTAATTTTGGAGTTAAAAACGTCACACCGGCATTATTACGTTGTTAAAGATATTCTAATGTCAATAATTGAACATATGACCATAATTACAGATACTTTCAATCAGGTTCGAACATTGTTTTTAATTAACACGTCAACCAACGAAAACGGTTAATTTTCTACCAGGGTATCGTATAATCATACATACCTGTAGGATTCTGGCCTTGGACCGGACGACTCCTCGTAGTATCGAGCCAGGGTGTAGCTGACGCCGTCCCGCTCGACCTCGACAGTGCGCTTGGTCATCCAAAAGTCAAACTCCTTCTCAAGAAGCCAAAGGTTCTGCTCGAGCCACTCGTAGTCGTTGGTGTGTTTGAGGTACTCGTGAACCATAGGCAAAAGCATAGGCGGCTGGGAGCGCATGGTATAGTATATCCGGCCGCCGTTCGGGATGAATCCATAGCGATCGACGATCGAGACAAAGTTGCTGAGCATACCGCGCACCGTGGCGTGCATCTCCGAGTGCAGGAGTCCCTTGACGATCCAGTACGAGTCCCAGTAGTAAAACTCGCGGAACCGGCCGCCGGGTACGATCACCGGGTTCTCCACGTAGATGATCGAGTAGAGCTCGCTGTTGAGGCGCACGTCGTCCTTCATCTTCCGGCCCAATAACTTCCAGATGTGGTTGAGGTCCTGGCCAAACTTACGTAACTCCGGGTCGACGACCTTCTTGAGGAACTTGGGCTGGGCCACCCAGTCCTTGGGGTCAAAGTCCGTGAACTCTGAACCCGCCGGCTCGAATGTCTCGTTCACGAACTTTTCGATCTGCGAGCGCGTCGGTGCACCGGCCGTTCGGTTCATCAACTCGCGGAACAGGCCGAGTGTCGCCTCCGTCGGCTGACGCATCTTCATGTCGACGAATGTCTTGGAGTCCGTGTAGATCGAGGCCATCTGGATCGTGTGCAGCAACTCGCCGTGGCAGTAGACCTCACTGTGTGCACCAAGTGTATATACTTATTAAGTATAGCTATTCTTTAAAATAGAATATCTCGAGAAATCAATCTTCATTTTGACAGTTTTGACAGTCTACGCAAATAGATGCGCCAACTAGCTCGTGCGCGACAGGCAAGAGGGAATGAAAGCGAGGAAAGATTGGCTCTAATCTCCTTTCTGTCCATTGGATGGACTTGAACGGTCTCAAGGTCACGTTCATTGCGTATGTTATATACTTGCGGAACACGTTAATTTATATGAGAGCTGATCCGACGTCTCCTCGCTTCATATATACTCTTTCACCGACTCTCAACGACAAATTTTTCGAGACTCTGTAATGAAGAGTATGGCATCGCGTGTCTCCGTTAAAAAAAATTTGCGAAAAAACTCCGAAATAAATTCTCGATCACAAGTGTCCAGGATGGTGCGCTCGGTCACAACAGCGTTGCTCATCAGCTGTTTCAATCAAGCGTTATAATATACGTTTAACGTGCTCGCCCACGTAATAATGTGCCTCGGTAGAATTTTCAATTTTCAAGAAATTATTATTATGATCATCGAGACGTATAATGTAATGATGCATTGACACTCGGAATATATTGCACGAGATTGTCGTATGCATGCAAAACAGCTGAAACGGCTTTTTCTCTGACACACTATTCGCGCCGCAGAAAGCTTTGGTCAAAATACGTGTGTGTGTGTGTGTGTGTATGTTTGCAGCAGCGATGATAAAACAAGTTTTAATGCACGCCGCGTATATATACAAATATGGAAACAGCCTCAATAAACTATGAACTGGTCGGATTTGCATGATCGAGTGAAAGATCATTTCAGCGAGCTGTGCTACTCCGACTTTTATTTACCTATATATTTATTATATAATGAAATTATATTTCTGTGTATATATCGGAAATCGAAAAAACCCATCGGCAGTAGTATAGATATACAGGAGCTGCAAGATTGCGTAAGAAAATGGACATTCCTCTTAATTTGAAACGGTCGGAGACGGAGAATATAAGGTGAGCGCGAATTTGGCGCGCCGGACAGCAGCAGCAGCAGTTTAATTCGAAGGGGAAAAGTTGTTCGTCTTTCTCTCTCTCTCTCGCGAATCTCAAGAAGAGAGATATTGTAGGTTGAAGGCAATTTCTGCTGTTTCTCGGCGACCTTGCCATCTCTCTCTCTCTCGACGTTTTCCGTCAGACGCTAATATGAGCACGACAAAGAGCCTCTCGCTTTATTACACGTAATCCACATAACTCTGAAAAATCAAAGCGACGACGAGTTTGGTAAACGAGAAGTAGATCTCAAGAGAGAGAGAGAGAGAACCGTGCGCGATGACGGAGAGCGAGAGCGTCGAATTAGCGCGGCGAGCGGCATAAAGACAATAATACGGAAACAGCGCTATACTTACAGCACTCGCGCTTGCGTAAGCTGTTTGCAAAAAAAGCCAGAAGAAAAGGAGCGCGGCTCTCGCGAGAAGAAAAATGAGGCCGCCGTGTATAATGTGCGTATAGGCAATAATGTATAGACATAATACAGAAAGAGAGAGAGAGAGAGAGAGATGTATGAAAAAAAAGGCGCGTGAGTCGAGAGAGAGAGAGCTATAGTATAGTGGGCCACGTGCCAGGAGGCATGTCACGCGCGCGTTGATACGGCCGCGTTGACGCTGCGGCAGCAAAAATAGAGGTGCTGCTGCCGAAAGAACGTCAGAGAGTCGTTTTCGTGCGATTCCGTCCTTTTCTCGCACGCGCGTCTATTATACAACACACAGTCGAGTAACAATCGAAATGCGACAGCAACAGCGCTGCTGACTATATTTATCCGCGAAAGAGCGGAAAATTTTCGGGAAATTCTATTTCGATCGATATCGAGAGAAACGTTGTTATATGATAACGACGAGAGATCTGCCGCAAGAGGGAGAGAAAGAAGGATGATCGAGGCGCTGCTGCTGCTGTTTGTTATATAGTTCTTTTTTTTCACAAATTTAGATTGAATCTTTCACAAATAGAGAAGGGGGCATTGGATCGCAGGCAATTTGGCAATCTGTCAGAATGAAGATTTCACAGTTACATATATACTTACAAAGCGATAGGATTACAGTAGATATGTGTAGGCACTCACCTCGGACATGGATGCGGTTTCTGACTGGCTCCGGTTATCTGCTCCTGACTAGCGACGAAGCTCAGCGTCAGCAGTAGCAGTAGCATCGGCATCTTCCTCGACAGCGCCATGCTAATATTATCTATACACTCGATCGCGGCTACGTGTCCAAGTATATATACAATACGCGACTCGTTCCTTTATATTCTCTCTATAGAATTATGCACGCGACGCTTTGTCGTCCTTCTTTCTCTCTCTCCCTCGCACTCTTTGGCTCTCTCTCTCTCTTACTATTAATCTCGGGAAATCGGGGGAGGGGAAGAAAGCTGCGTCGGCGACGAGAGAGGAGTAGAATGAAGAAAAAAAAAACGAAAGAGAAAGAGGAGAGAGGACGCAGTCGCGCGACAAGATCCTTACTTGTTGGTCAGTGGCTTCGGGTGCGGGCCCTCGGTCTTGCGAAGCCTACGCGACGGTCTCAGCTCCAGCAGTAGGGCTGCATCTTCCCTGCAACAGAAAAGCCAACGATTTTTTATAATACATGTACTGTAATATGCTTATCTGTATAATCGTGCGCGTATGCGAGAAAGAGAATCACACAGAAGGTGTTTTTCTGCGGACTGGCGACTTTCACACATACGCAGTGCCTCAAGGAAACTGAACTCTCTCAATTGTTTCAATGACGCGCGGCTGTCTCGGTAAAAGCGAAATTCAGCGTTAAAAACCGCAGTGCGCTCGATTGCAGAAGTACAATGTGAGCTATATATACAATAGAAGAGCGAATCGAGCGAAATAATCGAGCGTGTTGGATTTTCCGTGAAACAATTGCGGCGCAAAGTTTAGCTGATAAGCCGTGTATACGAGAGTTATATATATACACGAGACGATATGCACGAAGCCACCTGATGATTCGACAAATATGTGCGCAACAGTTTTTCCCCGCCCCTATCTATATATACGAGCACACGTTCACTGGCCTAACATCAGCTCTGATGACTTTATCCGTTATACCCGTTACAGTCCAGGCAAAAGTCAATGAAAAAAAAAGAAACAAACAAAGCTACAGTTATCACGAAACGCAGGAGTAGTGCGCGGAATCCGACTGATCTCAAAAAGATATGCCTTATCTGTCGGTAATCGATATGAATTTTCCATATGAACCTGTTGTAAACAGACTCAATTGCGTCGTGTTACACATTTCTTTCAAATATTCTACCAAAATTAGTGCTAAGGCCATCAGCTGCGCAATATCGCGCTCCACAGAAATTTCCAAAAAGATAAGGTGCGCACAGCTATATATTACAATTACAGTTGGACAAAACAAGAGACAGAATCTAAGAAGTCAGCGCTTATAAAAAAAAAAAAAAATGCCGTATAAGAAGTTAATTTTTGCACGATCGTTTTCCGATCGGTATCTAAAGCGCGTTTCTACACTCGAAGCAATAAATAAGCCGATGAGAGAAGCTATCGTTTGTAAGCATCCTGAGAGATCCTTGGCGGTGGTCGCGCCTTCCTGTCCTCATGCCGTCAGCGCGTACAGTGTCGACCTTGACGCGACGCGCTTTACATTTCACGGTTGCCGCAGCAGCAGCAGCAGCAGCAGCAACTCGTTCGTTGATCCTATTGTCTGAGACACACGATCGTTATGCAACTCTGCCTTTTGAATCATGAGAGTTATAGTGGAGGCGCGAACGTTTTAATTCATCGACTGTACTACACAGCCGTTCAAGCTTAGAGACGTGTATTATAACGTTGCTGCACGTATAATGTATATAGAAGTATATAGATTGCACGGAGGCCAGAGGTGAGATCGGTACTTGACCTCGTGACGAACACGCACAGCTACTGCTGGTATTATTTCTCGTTTTATTATCAATTCCGAATTCTTCTCGTAAAGTAAAGTTGGAGCTCGAATTGTATACCAGTAGAATGACGGCGGGATCGATCAGACATCCGTTATTTTCAGTAGATCAGAGCCGTGTCAGATCAGACGCGCGCGTTTTAATTTCGCTCTCTCTCTCTCTCTCTCTCGATGATTTCGCAATTTCGTGCAATTGCAGCTGTTTTTGTTACGCAGTAAACAGTTACAAGTATTGTCTCTGGTTGAAAGAAGAAATCACTAAACTGATATACAGCTATCTTTCGCGCTCGCCGCACGTCTTTTTTTTTGTGTCTCTTTCGAGGTCTTTTTATTAAATCTGCCGCGACTAATCTCACCAAATATTTGGATAATTACCACGTAATAAGCTCGTACGGAGAGTTATTATACTATCGCGAGATAAGCAATCGAGGCTGTGCGAGGATAGATTAGAGACTCTTCGCCAAATATACTCGTGCGATTGGACGACGGCTTTGAGGTTAGAACTGGCGTATCACCGTTTTCGCGCAGTTTTTTGCGCGTTTCCTTTGTCTCGAGCTACCTGCTCCAGCAACTCTGTATTGCATATATATATATACAGGTATATGTATCTAGGACGGATTTTCACAAGACAATGTATAGAGAGCGAGTTTGTAGAGCGATCTCTAATTGTAAGTACCAGGCAGCTTATTGCGTATTCGATTGTAACACTTTAAATAAGTCATACGATCGGCTCAACGTGTTCCATTTGCGATTTGCGCGTTTTCAGGCGAACCTCCATTGTAATTACGAGGCGTTTTACTATCTAGTATAAGTATAGCTTTTTTTTTTACGTATAGAGTGACATCATCGGGAACCGGAAGAAGGTGCGACCGATGACTCCGGAATCGGACCAAGCGAATCGCGCGATTTAAAAAATTCCTATCCGCAAACGACTTCGATTTTCCAATGCACGTAATCTATAACAGTGCTTTGCGCAAACGATCTAAAAAAAAAAAATTAAAGGCGAGGAAAGAACTACTTATACATACGACAGGCGTTATAATCCGCGCGTAATTTTCCATCCGCACCTGATGCACGCAGCCAGTCCGATTTAATAATAATAATTATATATACATTGCAGTGTACAGTACCTGCGTAGCGAGGGTAGTGTTGATGCAGGGTTTAGAGACCGCGGCCGCTGCAACGCGGAAACCCGACGAGTCGGGGTGGTGCGATGTTACTTGGGGGAGGGGAGGGGGTCAGTTGGCTCTGGTGACTACTCCCCAGCAGCCTGGCAGCGAGGCTCGCACAACCGGACTGCCAGCGCCGGCCAAAACGCGAGCGGCGCGAGCCTCACCTCAGACTCGCGGACCCGCGGCTAAAGCCTCGGGTGGGGGACGCACGCGACACGACTACTCCTACTGCTGCTACTACTACGACTACTACTTTGTAATATACTCCCTGTCGCCGCGACCTGCACCTTCTCTTTGAGCTTTTTTTTTTTTTTTTGCTTCCCAGCTGACGGTCCACTTGAATCTGTGTGGTGGAGGGAGGGGGCCGACGACCCTGATGAAGGGATCGTTAAATATATATACTATTGATATGCCGGAAGGACGCGCGCGCGCGCTCACTTTCTTCGTTCGCCAATCTTATTTGCATCAGGTGCACTAATTAAGTCTCTCGCGGACCGGCAGCTGTGTTCCCCGGAACATTGCGACATATGCAATGATTTATTATTACTCGAGAGCGAGTTGGAAACAATAATGCACGCGGAATTAAGCTCCTTTTTTTCAGCGGCATCAAGCATAACTGCGCTGCATTGAATTCTAATCAACGATCCAAAAAACTGGAACTGCAGCGGGTGCGCCCGGATCAATTTTTTTATATTCTTTTCAATTCTTATGCGATTTTTTCTTCTTTTCATATATTTACTCGCGACGATTTTAAAAATGGAAAATTTTCCTCGTTTCGATTATATCGATGAGCTTATCATATGGATAAAAATTCAAAGCAAAAGTCAAGGTTTTACAACTGCACAATTTTTTATATTGGCGAGAGATTCGCAGAATCACCTATACCGAAGTTATTTATTAGGCGGCAAAGAAAATTTGTTTTCAAGTAAAAAAAAAAAAAATAAATAAATAAAAACCCACCTGAGAAGCGCCACGCGCAAATAGCGTTGAGAAAAAACAATCGAAGCTTATCCGTCTCCGGCGACTATCAGAAGCGCTGCGCGTTGTCTACCGTCGAACTGATCGGGCGCGGAGAGGGGAAGCCCGTCTTATATCCCGAGGGCCACAGCAGCGGTAGCATCAACGACAAAGTTAGGTTACGTCAGCCACCGCCGCGGGCAACTCCGGCATTGGTCGGCGAGCCCCTGCGGCAAGCATCCCATTGGCCGAACCAACCGACACACCCGCCGTGAATCTTTCGCTTTTTTACTATATGTACACTTGTTATTCTTTTTATCACTGAAGGATTAGGCAGCCGAACGCGCGCAACTCTTTTCTGCCCCGAGGCCCGCTCGGCGCCGCGCTAGATCGAGATACAGGCATTTTTGTCTCTGCCGATCGCTATACCTATAGTCAAAAGCAGCTGTGAACGTTTCTGCGCTCTATACTGTAATGACGTAAAATTTGCGAGCCTATACGCAATGTTATACTCTAGTGTTGTGAATAGTATAAATATACGACGAGTCTTGTATCGCACTAGCCAAATAAAAAATTATCTTCGTAGCCCAGTTTTGATGAATTCAAGTGTCTCTGCTCATTGTTTAAACAGCGACGTGTTTTTAATGATTTTTAGATAACGAGAGAGGAGCCTTCTAAGACACGCGCTTGTATTTCGCGTCTAAAATTTTTCTATTCCTCGTATTACATAGACTTATTATTATCTACTGTGACACATTGTTCTTTTTCACACGTCTAATACAACTGACAATTTAGTTTTTTTCGTTCTATATATGATTCATCTTCGATTTTGATTACATACATATATATAACTGACACCGAATATACTGTGATCTTAAAATAATTACAAAACTTGAACTTGTATACGCGTTTGTGTGTCTATACCATTCTCTTTATGTAAATTAAAATTGACAAGCGAAAGGCAGGAGACACCCACTGAGATCATTGACTAACGAATTTTCGTGATTCAGCAGTCTTAATTCGTACAAGTACAAAGTTGAGAGTATCAAACAATGATAACTTATCTTGGCGTCAAGAGCTTTTACTTGTCTGACGTTTATCGCATGCCTTCTTAATAAATATGTACAACAATATGTTTAGCAATAAAATAGTGGTATGGAAAAACCCTGAAAAATTCTAATATTTTCCAATCAGCAATAAGCAGTGCATTGTAAATAACTATTCTAGTTTATGGGTGTCACAAAAATTATTCGCGTGTGTGTGTGTATAAAATATACTGTGAGCAACGTGTGTAAGTCAACCTTTTGGGTTGCATCATGTTTGAAACGTCATGTGGGCTAGGAGTGCGCTCGGTGCGCACTGACGTATTAGACAAGGTTCAAATAATAAAAATTTGCATTTATTAAAATCATGAATGAGTTTTGCTGGCTGTGTTGTTTATATAACAGGCGTGTGTGTGACAAAAATTACGTAAAGCTTATATTATTTGTGCATGTAATAAAAACAGTGGCAAAGTCTTATAGATTCTAAACAATCACTCGTTTCAATCAGATTAATAGAAGAGTAGTGGCTAATTTTCCAAACGAACATAATTACGAGTGAATATACGTATTTATCAAAAATTATGAAAGAAATAAAGAACTTGGTAAATTTGTATCTTTGAACAGATGTGCTATTTTTATTCAATAATAGACCAGACGTGCATCTGCTTCTACAAGGTAATGCATAACAGGTTAAACAAGCAATAAACAAACATTTACATCTCATCAAAATTAAAGATGAAATTAAAAAAACTTCTAATATATAATAATAATAATAATAATAATTTATTTTATTCAGTTTTTGTTCTAAATTGAAAAAATTACGCGTTTCATATATATTAAAAAAAAAACATTATTATTACGCGAATGATTGCTAGGAGGGCTGCGCAAAACAAATACTGCGATCAAGTGGTTCATGAAATCGAGTTGAAGATGCTGGCGCCTTTCAGCAAAGCCAATGATCGTATGGTGGCGGGACTGGATAAGTGACGAAGAGTGAGCTGCGCTGCTTGCGCTCTGTTCATCTCATTTCGACTCTAGCTCGTCGCCAGTAACAGGACGATTATTCTATTGGCTATTTTTAGCCGGAAATGGGTCGTAGTAGTCGTGCAGATCGCGAGCAAGGGACCATCGGAGCCGCGAGCAAGCGACACAATAAGGGATCATCCTGGCCGCCGAGTCATTTGCTGAGATATACGTATACATACGCGAGCTTATTTTTAGACATTATACGCTCGACTTGCCATCGCAAACTTCATGAGACTTCCATCCTGCGAAATTATCCTCATCCTTATTTTCGACACTTCCGCTAATAATCTATATATAAAACTGTGTATTAATAAAGGTTTAGTTGTTTCACGAGAGGCTCGATGTTCTAATTTTTATGAATTCAAATATTATAGGCGATAACTTTATCTTTAGAAAAAAAGTAAATAAAATTAATCTGAAATAAATTTAAAATTATTCAGAATGGTTTCCTAGCGCCAAATTGAAATGATATTTATTAATTTGTTACATAAACAGTTTATTCAGTTGTGAACGCTCAGTTTAAGGAGGTTCAATCGTCAGACAAAGGCGCAGAGAATTCAATGAAACTAAGAGAATATTGTTCGTCTAGTGAATTCGAAACGATCCTGATTTTGCCCGATATCTATTACTAACAAAATTTCGGTTCGGCAAAAAACATACGATTGACGTAGAGTGCGTTGTTGTAAAAAATACAAAGGAGTGAATAAAAAACTATAGAACTTATTGTTTAGAACCTTAATAAGAAACTTCTAAGCAATTCAGTCTAACGTAAACAAAACATCAAGCTTGTATAGGCTGCGGGAGGAGGTGCGCTGTAGGAGGGAACGCTCCTCTCTCCTCTCTCTCTCTCCGCTAGAAGACTCTATTGAGCCTCGTTAATGATCTATTTATAGTCTGAATAAAACTGTTGGGCCTGTCAAAAGAAAATTGTATGAGTGTCAGTCAGCATCAGGTGCTCGATATTGTTTCTGAAGCATGAATATTCACCATCATCCTTGAGTTAAGCCTTAAAATGTCTTTTAAGAAAAAAGTAAGCCGGTTTCTGATACAGAAGGTAGGTGTAATATATATCCAGGTTTGGTGTTTGCGTCTATCACAATAACGAACTGAATAGTAAACACGTGGCTTTGTCCATCATGTATGGAATGATGTAAGTTATTTGTCGCATCATAATTTAGCTTACTGTCAACGTTGTTGACAGAAATAACTAAGCCAGAAATTAATTTAAACTTGTTGCGAAGAGCCAAATTTAATGATTAATTTAGTGTTAAGAGGCTGCAGACGTGGAAGATTATATGTATTTTAATTTAATAACATAGAAATTCGAGAATAAAAGTATTTTCAATTCCATAAGAATTTCCGAATGTTTAGTTTTCAAAATGAGTTGATACAAATTAAATTGTGCGTCCATATCTCAATGCCACATGTGTGAGGATTCCCTTAACCGTGACATCTTCCTGTTTTCCGAACTGAAACTGCCGCCACAACTACACAGATAATCTGCTTGGTGACAATAAATTATACATAAGTGCGCACAGCACTATAATATACTGTACATTTTTCGCACGATGAATGAATTATTTTTTTTTCTTCTCAGCATTACGCAATAACGAGTTTTCGCATACCAAAACTCGCGCATGTAATTCCTTGTCTACACTTGCGATCGTATTAGACTGATACGTAACATGACAAATGTCGATAAAGAAAAAAGAGACTAAAGAAGAAAAAAGAGAAAAATCATGAATTCTTTAACCATTCGAGACGATTGTCAGACAATTAACGCTTTTAATTGCTCGATTTTTCTTCGATTTCAGAAAAGTTCGTTAAAAGAAGCACTGATGGACAGCGTGAGGGAGGAAAAAACCGCAAATACATGATGCAGTTGCGCAAGAGATCGGAAGACATTCGTGACAATTATTTATACTACCTCGCATAGATCGATTTTATTCTCCGACAACTAAAGACAATGTTAACCGATAATCATCTTAATTTTCTATACGGATATCCAACGTATCCGATGTGAAAATGCAAAATTTATAATTGCATGTGTCTAACTAATACAGAAGATTTCTTAACAATTATACCTCGCGGCTTTGGTTCATCGAGAAATAGCAAATGTTTATAAGCTGCAAATGTACGCAGTTCAAGGTACAATTACATAGAGAAAATGTGTTTTCTAATCGATATACTGTAATAAATTATTTGTTCCAAATTTTTATCTTCTACAAGAAAAATAATACTCAATTAAATTAGAGGTTCAAATATCTGAATTATTTATAATGTGTAATCAGTGTTTCATGTCAATTACCAACGTCATTGTATAAATGCTGATTTTAACTTAAGTACAGTAAATAGTTAATTATTTACAATAAATTAAAGAGAGGCTTTGAAATGCATATTTTATGAATCTGTTGATATAAGGATAATATTAACATTATTTTAGATGTGTGATTTTACGTTACTATAAATGACCTCATTTAAATAAATGTATAAACAAAATTCAAGCAGTAGACTGTTTTTCAAGGAGGTTGATCAGTTAACAGTACATTGTGCAATAAGGGGAAGCAAATAAACTATTTCTAAGCAGTGTAAGGTATTCAGCACGAGACAGAGACAAGTGCTGAAGACACTTCACCTGAGTCTGAAACAACTTTTTTGCCTCGTTCCGCGCCGTAGTGTTTTCAACAGTGACATTTTATTCAGTTTATAGTCGAGCGAGTTCAGCATTGCTTGCTCCGAGCAGTGTCCGCTCGGGCGTATGAGCAACGCTGCCAACGCTCGCATATGAAGCAGAAACAGCGTACCCAGTGTGCGTTCTTTGCTCGATACCTTACCACGCTATAGTAGCTCAATTTTGAGCGATTTCCACTTGTATCTCGGCGAGTATAAACGCATGAGACGTACCTGAGCTATTTGTGCTCGAAAATTTTCGTCGTAAATACTTTTTACAAACACGCTTGAAATATATAATTTTCTCTTCCAATTTCAGACATGCAAATCAGTACTTATTTCATGCGCGTGTTAGAATAGTACATTGTGTAAGAAGGGGTGAAAATAAGCTATTTCTAGCGAGGGTGATGTGGTCAGCATGAGCCAGAGGCGATTTCTATTGGTGTGAAACCCATTTGTTGCGTGAAAGATGGAAAAAAGTCGTAGCTTCTAAAATACAATACTTCGAATAAAATATAATGTACCGTAAACTATAAATAACAATTTTTTCTTATTGAAAAACAGCGGGAATTAAATTTAGGACCCAATATATTAAAAATAGAAGAAATGGGGATGATGTATTGTACACATACACTATATAGTATATTTCGTCGCTCCCTACAAAGAGTACTACAGCTCAGATTACCATCAAAGACTTAGTACAGTTAAAAAGTTTCCACGAAGATTAGCAAAGTTCATATTCTTGCCGCCAAGGCTAATAGAGTTCAGATTTTTGGCGCGAAGAATAGCACAGTTCAGATTCTCGTCGCGAAGAATAGCATATTTCGGAGATGACGACTTTTACTCTTTAAAATAGTGGCGAGTCATGATATTGTCTTATCATGCGTTTAATAGTATGTCCTACAGCTATTAGGGAGGGGGAGGGCAATTGCCCCCATGTTACGCTCTCAAGAATCTGAACTGCTAATATTTGCGGCAACTATTGAACTGCGCTACTCTTCGCGACGAGAATGAAATGCGCTGATATTCGATGATAATCTGAGCTATGCTAGTCTTCGTAGGGAGCGACGATTTCATGTCACCTATATGTAGGTATCGCAAGATAGGTTCTTTTCCTTCTGACCCAACGAAAAGGTTTTCTTTACGCACTTTTTATAAAAACTGCGGTAAACAACAAGGAGGGAATCAGCATGAATTGAGCACTCGTGTTCATCTCGTGCCTAGACAATATTCATGATTGATATTTTTATCTAATACTCATTAAAAGCTATGCAACGTTCATCAGCGACTTCAAACACATAAAATCAAAATTTTTACTCGTTATTGCGTTGAATCATATTGCCACTCTTAAGGATTTCTACTTTAAATCTACTGAAGAACCTGGCAACAATTTTACCAGGGGTTGAATATCAATCAAGATTTCAATGTTCAGAAAATTAAAAGAAAAGCCTTGAGTTTTTTTAGAGGGAACTGCTTTTACAATAAATTATATAATTATCACAATCATTTATAAACTAGTAATTATTTCATATTTACCTGAACCCATAAAGAAGCTACGATTTCGAGTTATCAAGTAATAAACTGTAATTCGTTGTTAAGTTGGAACTTACCTAGAACAAAAAGAAAATAATAAATTAAAATTTATTTCTATACTGAGCATAGGTATCTAATTTAATTATATTTTAGAATTGGAAGAGTAAGTTATGAAGTTGCGTATCTTTCGCCATCGGAAGAAACTGACGCGGACCATCCACTTGCCTATAATCCTTGGACTCTATACACAGTTACTTTTTAACGTTTCTTATAACACTCAACCATTTCATGTATGTATATGATTGTTTTCTATAAAAATGGATGTCTAATGCACCGGAAATAAAGTTTCCAAAAATCCAAGTACTCGCAGTGATCATGACTCACTTCTCCAATTCTAAAAGTTTAAACTAGCGAGATTAGAGTCAATTCTACATAATTTATTTATATTTCTGTTTTTCGGCGAATAAGGGGTGGGGTGATTTATCACCCTTGCTGGAAATTGACCTCCATCCTCTCTTGTTACACACCGACAATTTTTTTTGACACGTGCTTGTAAAGATCCTTTTTCATTCAAATAGGGCGAATGGTAAGTCCGAGGGGAAGAAGCGCATTTTGAATCGTACGCCGCTCATTTACAAAATTCAAATTTTGAAAATTTTCCAAAAAAAGTTATCACATAAAGTACAAATACGTGCATAAAATTATGATTAGCAATACCGTACGTCGTATCTCGGACTCAAAGTTGAAACTTTATAAGTACAATAGTAAAGAAGAATAACGAACGTAAAATGATCTCTGCTGACATCTATAATGTGTTGCCTTAAACTTGTGTGCGTAATCATGACAATGATGAAAAACAGCGATTCTGCATTACCGACTAACAGCAAGTCAGAATAATGTTTGCATGAAGTATCGGTATTAACAATTTCTGTCTTTACGACTCACAAACGCGACAAAAATTGTTATAAAGTTATTCCAAGTTTGCATTATTATTGTATTACATATTGTACAAGTATTTTTATAGTATAATTTGTAAATTGTAGATTGAAGGGGAGAATTTTTTCACAATAACAAAAAAAAGTAATCCTTGCACAAAATAGCGATGTTTTTAGTAAAAACAAAATTACGTTAGCTTTATATTTCAGCTTGTCAAAAACCAAAATTTATATTTCAGAAGAAAAGTAAGTATCAAGTGAGTTTAGCGGTGAAATCATTCAACGTAATGTCAGTTTTTACTTTTTCCAAGAATATGCTTCTCCTCCCTGCATGCGTATATGCTTCGAAGCACGTATACACCTTTGGTCTCTTTCTCTTTATATTTTTGTGCGAAATAATGATCAGTATTATTCTTGGATATTTATCGCAATATTCCTAATAAACACATTGCACTAGATAAATTTATGGTCTGCTAAAATTAATTTGAAATATGCTAATTTGTTTTACAATAAAGTACATTTATTTTCTATGTGTTCAATTTCTTCAACTAAAAATTTCGACGTATACAATTGGTGAGAAGGAAAAAGATTTTTAAGTGCACTAATTATCAATGACAATTTTGCATCTCGGTATTAATACATCAGACGAAATTAGTCTGTGTACTGGATGGATTGGGACAAACCAGCCGGAATAATGGATCATATACCATTGAGTCCTCCGTCGCTCTTACAAGTAGTTATCATTAGTTAGCAAAAATTAACAAAGACGACAATTAGAATTACGAGTCTTGAATCTATGAGAAGCCGGGTCACGCAATAATGAATCAATCAATTCAATGACCAAAGTACACCATATTCCATAGCACCACTATGGCTTCAGATCATTGCATGTGGCAACGATTAAATGCATCAAGAAAATCAATGTCAAGGTTTGAACGCACAGCGTAGATAACGTTGGATAGTACATAGTACAACAGAGCTAAACCGAGAAACTGAACATATCATATAAACCCTTATTATTTTTGAGTGTTTTAAATAAATAAATAATTTTTTCTAGCATAAGTTAAGACTAATCAAAGATTCAATTCTACCTTCTAAAACCACTAACGCCATGCTGTAAATACTTTTATTGTTATCTTCTGATTGTTCATTTTCTCGCGCGTTTCAAATACATTGATTCCTATCCTTAAACTGTGAAAATAAAGAGAAAAAAACGACAATAAGAAGGCGCAAAAGTACTTTTGAAGTCTAATATCATAATCAAGGTATGAGCAGTATTCGTTACGAAAGATGATCATGCTTGAAGATAAATAATATAATTTTTAATAAAAAATACTGGCCTACACATGATGCGAACGTGATTGATATATACACGTACGTAAAGGTGAGTAACGCGATTAGAGACTGCTATTGATGCACTTGCTGATATTCTTATCTATTATACACATTTTTTTTAGCATTCTAGTTTCAACCATTCGTCATTACAAACGTTGTCATATTTAAACCTTCTTACTAATAGCTGCTTTCTGTGTAACTATCTAATTTTTAGATTAAACAATCCTCTGGTAGAAAATTGAGCAGTAAAACTGCTTAGCAGACTAGTGACTGGCCAAAACTAGCCAACTGGCCATAATACAAAATTGTGAAATAAGCAATCGTAATCATTAAAATTTTATTTTTATATAGACACTCATATCTACATTTTGACGCTAAAGCCATAAGGTTCACGTTTAGAAGCCGAATAAAGAAAGTTAAGTACAGAATATGGTGACAGCCGGTTTTTAAATATGACTGAGTCTAGACTGGAATATGTTCACTCTAGTTTATAATATCTAGATGTAAAAACCGATTTTACGTATTGTTCCTAATGTCTGTGGTCGCCGATGACGGGGTTCAGGTAGTGCGCTCCGTGGTTTTAGGCGCTTAGATGTGAACTTGTGCGTATTGGCAATTGATGATGTCTGTATAGGGACCTTATTCAAAATAATTTTAAGTGTATTTATTATTCAATCCTTTATAAACATTTATATTTTATAAAATCAGTATAAGATGAACTAATTCTTCCAATAAATTAACTTCGACCCGCTTAAAAGTATGTCACTGCCTAATTTTGCTAATAGTCAATCATACAGATTTACTATTTCCTGTTTCTGTCTTATGTTTTATTAAGTACTATAAAGACGGCGTTTAACTGATATCCTACTAATATAGTATTGTAAAGTTAAACGAGTACTTTGATAATTATGATTTCAAATATAATTTGCATACAACATTTATTTATAAGGACGTTCAAGGTCATAATTTTACTCGCTGTGATTATTTATTTGCTGGTAATATTGATTTAGTATCGATTCTTATAGAGTCTTAAAAAACATTATTCCCATGTGAGTATTGTTCAAGGAAGATGAAACGTAATTCCAGCAATTAGCGGATAAATGATAGAAAATATCTTTTAATTAGTATCTATTATTAAGAAAACAATAGAACGAGTAAAAATTATTGAATTTTTTTCTAAGAAAAATATTGTATGCGTTACAACGTTTAAGCATTTATTAAAGCAATTATATTCTCGAAGACGAAGTGATTTTCCTAATAAATACCTATTCTAAGACGGTTTGTTTAGTAAATTCGAAATAATAACGTTACGTACGGTTTAACGTACTTATAAAGACAGAATATTGATTTAAACAATTGATACTATAATACAAACTTTAATTTTACGTAGAAGATACCATTATAATTGAACAGATGCAGGAAATTACACAAACTGTATTGTAAAAATAACACTAAAAACTTGTTTACGGGTTCTAATATCAATGTTGCATCTGAATCGGTGATGAATGACATCTATACCAATAATACAGTCATCGACAAATCAAATTATCTACGATTAATTTGCACCATAACAAACATAAAGCCTCCGAGAATTCAATATAGAACGTTACTTAACGACGAAGACTAGTTTTTAGGATTGATTGTAACGACAACGTCGATAAGATAAACGCTCGCGAGACTCATGGTAGAGCTGATGACTTAGTGACGTCAAGCTAAGTCGAGCCCCTCGCGTTCGTGCCAATCGCACAATGAACGCCCACAGCACCGGCCAATAGTAAACGTTCGTGACGTGCGCGGCTTTCACTCTTCCGAGCGAGCCGACAACCTTCGATATAAGTATACGCTATGTTCCGTCATTTTGCGACTTGAGAATAGTTTTAAATCATTCACGGACTTACTGAACGTTATCACGCAGTTTTTGTATTAAAAAATGTGCTGGAGTTTTCGCACAGAAAATTTTACCTTAAATTTAAGAGCCATCATCTACTAAAAATCTATGCACCTAAATTCACTTCTTATATATAATACACAGCCAGAGCATACATAACAATTGTATAACATTAGTATTTAAAACATTGCCAGTTATTGTGACAGTTTAATTCTTCATTTGTAAGAAAAGGAGTTATATTCTGACAAGAATATTATTTAAAGTTATTTTTAAAATAAACTTTCCCGCAATAGTTCATTAGTTATCACACATAATTCGATAGCTTACAGTATAAAAATGTAGGGCAATTGCGTCATTTTTGTTCTAGAGAAAGCATCTTGCAAGACAGGCCAAAAAACTAATCGGACATGACCCACCGGTGGAATGGATCACGAGGAGTATGAGGAACTCCACAAGAAGAAGGACTATAGGCGTTAGCCGTAGGCTGGTTGACGGAGAGTGGGTTATCATCTCTTCAAAATGGGGCTTCGAGGGGGACGAATGCAGGTGGTGAGGCTCGGCGAAGAAGACGACACTGCATCAGCTCATCTGCAGATGCACTGCTTTTGTGGGGACCCCTTTCTTAGGGCCAGAAGAGCTCAGAGCTCAAAGTCTGAGCTCTCTCAGCAGAGAAATATCTGCCGAGTTCGATCTTGCGGGCACATTTTTTTACATCGTCGATTTTATTGAAAATTTGTAAATTATGTAATATAATAAATATAAGAGCCCGTTAAATTTCTAAATAAAAAAATAAGTATAAAAGGTCTCTATATTAAATTCTCCGGATGATTTTGAAAAAAATTGTTGCTTCTTGAGAAAAAAAGTTTGTTTAGTGCCTTGACATCTAAAAATATCGGGTATTCGACCCTGCTGCTTAATTCAAAACGACTTTTGGCTTAGCTTCAACTTTTATGTCTCATTGAGGGCACTTTTAAATTATTATATTTATATGAATAATAATGAAAATTGTAATGCTGGGAACAGCAGCAAATCTTAATTTTAAATGTAAAATTCATGAAGTATAAGTTCCAAGAAAAGACAAAAAATTTTAATGCAAAATTTTTATTGAAGTAATGAATGATGAAAATCACCAAAATTTTCTTTCCTCTAGTTACGACAACAGTAATATTTGTAGGAAAAGTGTAAGTGCAACATGCCAGATATGATGAAGCTATAAATCAAAATATCCAATCATACGCTTCGAATAAAACGATTCTTATGCGATAACGATTCTCGAGTGAAAAAGCAGATGAAAGCTACTTCATTAACGGAAGTAGTTAATAGACTGCCTCCCACATTGAGCTATGTACGTATAGCTACGTATATGGCATAAGCGTAAATCAATTTGTCATTGTCTACAACCCCTCAGCGGAAATTTTGTCTGTGCTTCTGTGTCAAAATAACTGCGAAACTTTATTGCATTATAGAAAATAAACTATTGAGAACAATTATATGCTTCAGTTGTTATTTTCATGTGGACATATAGTTACTGAGGTATAAGATTAAGACTCATTTAAATAAACAATAAAAATATTTACTGATTCAGAAAATTCAGTAGTTTGTATTTTCAAAACTGAAGGGAAAATCAGGAGAATGTGCATGAATTATGCAAAGCCTTTTCACCCAAGACAGAATAGAGAGACTTAAGGAAAAATCGATCGGGCTTACAAACTGTTGCTGCTACCGTCGACATTTCAACAGCAGCAGCTGCAGCAACACGTGGCTCTACTCGTCTTTCAGGCCGTGATTGTGGATTCAATGTCAGATAGTCGCATCACATATGTAGGCTAGAAGAACTTGACCGGTCGATTCAAAAAGAGTCTTTATGTATAAAATGCAATTTGTATTAGTAGGCATTAGGTGCATACATTACTATTCTGGCAGAATCGAGTAGAAAACTAGAAAAAAAGGATCAAACAAAGGGTTCGACAGTTTGGAATTTGGTATTTTCTCGCCGACTATTAGAAAATATACAAGTATAAATAATATCAGTTGACAGCCGATTCTCAAAGACTGGAAGCATCAGTCGCTCGTTGCTGCAGTCGACTTGAACTCTCGCATTATAGAACCGCTGACGAAATCGGCCGACTGTATTGCGCTCGACCGGTGCGCAAAGCACGCCGCTAATACTCTTTCGAAGTCGTAAATGTAAGTGTAAAAATAACTGTTCAAATATTTCAACAATGTGTTGTTTTGTTTATAGCTTCAAGTGCAAATTACATGACATACAATAAATTATCCATAAAATTCATTGCGTAACCTGTAATACAGTATTAGAAAAATGTTTGATATTCTCAGTCAACTAAAGTCAGCTTTAAAAAAATGCGGAAGGACTATATAATGCATACATTGATTCTAGTGCAAAATATCAAAATATCATAAACTTGTTAGTGGCAACACAAGTTATTGAAAAACAGCAAGAAGCATTTTTCGCAGTACATTGCCGTGTCGAGCAGAGTGACTGGTCCATTTAGGCAAGTTGGCGAGTTTAAAATAAACGAAGATTCATATCCGCGCGCGGGAAAGAAAGCCGAAAAGACAGCTATAACAGCTTTCCGAACGCTATACGCGTGTCAATGGCTCGATGAAATCTGACGTAACATGAAGCAAATCCAAAAATAAAAAGGAGCATCATCAGAGAGCGGAGAAAGAAAATAAGAAACATCACAAGCCGTCTTTTCACGCGGAGCAGCGTGTGCTGCGTCAGAGCGCGCGATATATAATATTAGCAACTATATATACTAGCGTTTCGAGTGTTTACATCCATCGGAAGACTACCTGTATAACCTATAGTGTTCTTATAATCCGGAATAGATCGGTTTGTCTCTCTCACTCGTGCGCGGCGGCTCATAGTGCGCAGTCATCAGAAGAGCGAGCGACAGGTGCCGAGAGAGCGCGGAAACAACCGACGGCACACACGTATATATAGGTATATAATATATATACGAATAGCCCCGCACACGAGCTCGCCGCGTATTTTTCGCCGACTTTGCTGTCTGTGCGCGGGCAGCTCACGGCCGATTTTGCGAAACACGTGCGCGCGCTTTGCTTCGACGTATTATATGTACTTATTTTGGCCCGTATATATAGCTACCCTTTCCTTCTCGTGAAATTTTTCTTCCTCGACAATTTTCTGATGCCCTAATAGCTTCGCATCAGCTATATTTTATACCGTTTTGATCGATACGATCTTCTTCTGCATAAAAGTACGACGACGCTCGACCGGCTCTCGCGCCATTGCGGGCATTACGCGATCTGTCGAAGGTTAGGTTCTCGAGCTCCGAGGTGAACGGACACTGCCAATATGAATAACGATATAATATCATCGAGTACTTGTGTACTTACAGGGATCAAGTTTGAATAAATACAACAGTAGCGAGGACCGACAAGGGCGCTCGTTTAAAGAGAACGTCTTAGAATCTTTCCAGCTTTTCTCTAAAAGTATACTTATATAATAATTATAAAGCATTTTATTTGAAGCAGAAACATGTATCGGAGCAATTTGAATCACTACAACGATGATTTTGTTTCTCCGCCTCTGATGTTCTCATATACGTTATATAGACTGGCACACACGGACCGAACAATATTTGCATTCTTTGCGAAATTGCCAGTAAACAGAGGCTCACTGTCGCGCGCTACCTTCGTCTATACAGTCTATATACTATATACCTATCATAAGGACGCACGTCTTCAAAATTATTTGTATAAATGCAGAGACTATATACAGAGGTCACTGAAAAGCGAGCAACAGTAATACGGAAAATTCCGCGACTTTCTGTGCTCTAAAACACAGGGACGGCAGAAGAACAAAGTCAGAGTAAGTATATCCTACCTTGATAATAACTTAATACAGACGTCCCGCTCGAATAGGTAAGCCGGCGTGCAGTCAGCTGTTTGGTTATCCCTCGATCGTCGAGGGATCGTCAAAGAAAAAAAATCTCTCACTGAAAAACGCACAGGTTGATATACACACACGCGCACACACAGACACTCGGAATCGATTGGATGAAGAAAAAAAGAAATCAAAGTATAAGCAAAGCGAGCAGCGGCAAAGACGCGCGAGAGCTGCGGTCGCGACGGCACTTGCTCGCTGACTGACTGATCAGCCGGTGGACCAGGCCGTGTCTTTACACACAGCATACCTCTATAGCCCCCTCCGAGCTGCTGATGCTATGTGACTGCCTCTGCTGTCGACGAGACTCACTCGCGATTATCGCGTAATCGCCCCAACGACAATTATTAGTGCCGGACCGCGTGTGCTGCATGCACTCGATGATATATATATATATATATGATGAGTAGATATAGGTGTATGTGGGGGCTCGACGTTCCCCGCGCGCCACCTCAATCTCGAAATCATTGAAGCACCGAACTCATTCTCGTGTGGCGATAATCGATATAAATTTATTTGTCGCCAATATTAATCGTAAGCGCGAGTGGTTGTTCTGCGCATATACATTTATCATGATGTGCTATATTATAGATATACAAAGTATATACTTTATATATACATTTCACTCAACTCAATGTCACCCGCAACATCTCAATTTATTATATATTAGAAAATAAAGAAATTGTTTGAGCTCAGCTGATGGTCAAAAGATCAACTACTGCGTTTGGATATCATCATGTTATAACACACGAGGGCAGACATATTTACTATACTATCGCACGAGAATGCCGTTGTTGTTTTACTTTGTGCAGCCTGCAATCGTTATTATTATGTAGGAATACGATGCATTCCTTCAGAGTCCAACTATATACGAAGTGAAATTTTGTTTTTCTTTTATGAGATAAGAGTTAAAGTCGCAATGGAAAATTTTTCGTAAAAAAGCTCAAATATAAGCACACAGTAGAAATGGAAAGCTGGATTTTTGCCAATAATCTCTGCAGTGACGTCGAGAGTAAAAATTGTTTGTTCTCACGAATTTTTTCGTGTATATAGCGAGAATGAGAGAATGCGAAAAGACACAATAATTATAGGTATCCAGTTTCGAGCGCGCGCGCAGGCATTCGCATTGATATTGCGCGTTCTATGACGTAGGTGACGTGCTTATTCGTGCTTGATAACGTCAAGTTGCTCTCTCGTGATCGGCGGAGAAAAATTTGCCTAAGGTGAATAAGTATTATTGCTGTTTACGCTTTTTCCTCTGCATATGCGCACGATTCTATCAGCTGGTCAGTCATAGACTATACGACGTGCCGACTGCAGTGTGAGTAACTGTCGATAAGTTGATGAGCGTAAAGAAAGCAACGCAATGATTTATCGGCCGCTGAGCATCAGAGAGCTGCAGAACCGCGGCTTATAATAGGCCAGCAGGCTGTTTTTGTCGGATCTCCAAAGATGGGGCTCCTAAAAGCGCAAATAAAACGGCAATGAATGCTCAATTTTGAAAAATCTCGGTATATAGTAAAAATGAAAAACGCCGTCCAATCGTATATTACCATGTATATATATCGTACATAAAAGAATCGATGTTGTTTATGCAGCGCGCGCGAGTAATTGCAATGATATTTGCAGGCTAGGCCAATATAATACGCAGGAGCCGGATCCCCGCAAACTTTCCACGATTAAACGCATCGAGCAGTCAATTGCTCTTGCTCGGCGTCGGGGTCATCGTCGATGGAGAATTCTCTCGCATCGTCATAAATCACTTCGGCTAATGGCTCGATTGATCCGAGTTTAGCCTTACGATTATACTAATTGTGAGTTATTATATATATATCTCCAAATTTCTGCGTGTGTTTTTGGATCCTATACCTAATGATTTTTTTAAGAAATAATGAGAGCAACTGATTGACTCACCGGTTGTCGGCGAGTTGGTACCGCTCGAGCTTGTCGGCTACGGAAGCGCGGCTGAGATGGTGTTGCTGCTGCTGTTGCTGGCGGAACTGGTAGCTTTGGCCGGTACGTTGCCCGCTGCTACACAGGCAACGGCGGGCGGCTCCTTGCCAAACAACCAGCATCACTGTCAAAATTACATTCACTTCAAATATTCTGCATTTTTTTCTTTCTTTCTTTCTTATACGGTGTACAGTGAATCCTTGTACTTATATTTAATCGCTAATATTATTCTTTTTTTTTTGTAGCTATTGTTCGAATCTTAATAAGTTACAATGAAATTGTCCATGCAATGGTAGATTCCCAAGTTTACCGTTGAGCTGTATTCAATATACTTATCGAGTTATCATATCATCCACACAACAATGCTATGACAAAAATAGCTATCATTTTGTAAATAAAATAGGAAGTAGGATGTGCATACACATACATACAGCCTTGTCCTTCTTAATGAAGGTCTGTAACATCATAAAATTTCCGGGGATCACTTTTCTTTATTATTATTATTTTCTTTTCATACTTCAGCTATAATTATTGAGGTCAAGCCATGTAATAAAAATTTGTTGTTGTTACTTAATTCTGAAAAATCTAATAACTTTTATAGATTTTATGAGGCTGAACGTATATTAATATATAATAATTGAAGGAAATTCAAAACTTTGATACCGTTATAAAGGCAACGGTACCTTTCACAATTCCCCATTGTAAAACAACAGACAAAGATTATAAGTAAGAAGGAATTATTGAAAATGACTGGTATGCTACTGTGATCAATTGCTATACGATCAAGTATGTACATTCCAGTATTAGTGTATACCGATACTGGTGACAAATCAACTATTATGAATTAACAACAACCACTGTATCAATGCGTAGATTGTGCTTGTCATCTATCATATAATTGTTTGTATGTAATTTTATGTAATAATGCAATTTTGAAATAATTTTATATACACAAGTATAAAATCACAGAGAATGAGATCAGTTAAGATAAGTATGTAGCCTTATAATAATTTTATTATTGTTATTGGCACATGAATAATGATTATAATAATAATATTAATGTAATATACAGGAATAAAACTCAAAACCTATTCAACTTCAGAACTGTCTAAGAAATTATATGTGCAACTATCCAATGAAAATGGCAATACATGATAAAACATTTTGCAAACCGTATTTACGTAATCAAAGCGCTAAGATATCTTAAAATTGAGAAATTCCTTGAATTTTTGTAATACATTGAGTGTATGCAAGTAGAAAAAAAAGTGAGTTATATACATGCGCGCTATCGCGTACGTATATCCTCGTATCTGCCTAACCTCAAAGTCGTGGCAAAAGAAATCCTACTTTGAGTCTCGAATAATTCCCGTATTGTGGGAAATGAGCAACGAACACGGGCTTGAAAAATTTGTTGCTCATGTCAATGCAAAATATGTATATAAACAATCTTTGTACGCGTATTTGAAAATTTTTTGATAAAAAGATTTATTGTCAGCTGTCGTTCAAATGTTTCGCTAATCAGCACCAAGTAGATGATATAGACTGACGGATTGTGAAAAGCTCTCGGGCGTGATAAAAACAAAATGTTCGTGGAGAACTTACTTAAGTATAGAAGAACCAAAAGGACTCACCTCGCGAACTGCAGCAGTAGCGGCGATAGTAAAGCAGATTCTATACACACTGATGATGACTGCAAGGGTCCACGTTGTCTCACAATTATATACACCCGCGCACAGAACTCGCGATTGATTCCAAACAATAGAAGCGCAATTCGAATCGATTGAGATAGCTATCACTCGCGGCAGCTTCCGATTGTGACAATAAAAGGGACGGTTTAATAAGCTGCTCGCGGATACTTATGCAGACACACACACACACTGACACGGTGGCGGCGACCGGATAGACTGCACTGCACTTTATGATTTACGAGAGACGGATATGCTGCCTGGAGATGCAGCTATCTGCTGCGGCCTGCGGCTGCTTCAGACAACTCTCTCGGCTAGTCACCGTCTAGTCAGCTGTCATTTGTGCTCACTGATGGCTGGCTGCTGATGTCTGATTCGACTGATCCTGATGGTGATGTGAGCTGTGGGTGGATAGTCTACTCAGCGGCCGAGCGGTGGCGCCGCGATAAAACACGAACCGCGAACAATGAAAAAGCAAACGCTGAATGAACATTTTTTTTTTTTTTTGCAGATGGATGGAATATTATACAATTACGTCCCCGAAAAGCAAAGCAACATAAGCTTAAAGGTATGCTAACAGGTGGTACTGATTTTCATTAAATTTCGATCACATTAACAAATAGAATTACACGGCCCAGTGCATCGCAGAGAGGGAGGTTGCATTCAGGAAGAATCTACCGGGAGGTATAAATTTCATCGGTTACAAACTTGGCCATTTCCTCTCAACGAGGAAAACATGAGCGGAAAGAAAGAGCGAAAAAATCTCCATCACAAAGGTTATTATTATCTACGTTTATATTTTGCGCTCCAATCATATTATAATAACAATAGTACCTTTCCAGCTAGTGACTGTTCCGTCCAGAATTTGAAAAATAGGAAAATGAGAAAAGGACGAGCTCATGATTAAATCTTTTAACATCAAAGCTTGTCATTCGGTAAGTAAATTAGCAATTAATTATAACAGCTATACACAGCAGCCTTTTTCTTTAAAGTTTATCTCATGTAAAAATATATGATCGCTTTCAAGTTTAAGTATGCTGAGGTGCGCTGCAGGAAAGCGAATCGCTATATCTATTACTGGGATGAATGAAGGAGGCGACAAAATACAAAACGAAAATGAAAAGCATCAGGCATTTGTAGAAAAGGGTATATATTTTCGAAAATCTACGAAAATTTATAAAAGACATTGTAAGATAAAAATTTTACAATAAACATATATAACTATTTTTACTTTTACTTGTCGATATAGTATCAACAGATATTAGTCCATGCAGTCTCTTATCTAACATTCCTATATATATATACAATGTGCGAGTATATCTTGCTCATACCTTGTGAACATTTCCTGTCGCTCTATCGTATTTAAGATATCGAAGTTTATTATTATCTATTATATATTTGGAGTCTTTCATACGAGGGACGTGTATCTGCAACGTCGTAGCGCTCGAAATAGAGAATCATTTATTTTACTTCAAGCTATTCTCTGCATCAGTAATCGATGGACCCGAAAATGCATCAGGATCCAAGTGAATCTGCGGAACAGGAGCATTTTCTTTATCGGAGGCAGAACCATTTCTCGTGCTTTGAACGCTTGAGATTGGAAGGAAAATTGTGCGACGTGACAATTCAGGTAAGTAAATTATAGCTAGAAATTCGAAATATCTTTATACACCTATACTGTACAGAACATCATCCCCTTTTATACTATATAGGTAGACGAGCAATGTCTGAAGGCGCACAGGTTCGTTCTTGCAGCTACGATTCCATATTTTGAAAAAATGTTCATGAGCGACTTCAAAGAGCAAAAAGATGATGCGGTCATCATAAAGAATATCAAAGCCAAGTATGAAATAATGAATAATCTCGTCGGAATTCATGTATAAAATATATATATTTATCTCATTGCAGAAACATGGAAATGTTGATGACATTCGCGTATACAGGTGAAATCGAGATGAGCGAACGAAACGCCGATAGCCTAATGCTCGACGCCGATTTTCTAGGCCTCAAAGACGTAGCCGACAAGTGTGCCAAATTCCTCGAGTCCTGCATCACTTTGGAGAACGCATTGGCCATAAATAATTCCGCCGAAATGCTCAACTACGAAACGCTCCAGGAAAAGAGTAGCAAGTACATACTGCAACACTTTCTGAGCTTCGAAAAGACCGAACAGTTTTTCCGGATTTCCTTGGATAATCTCAAAGAAATAATATCCAGCGACGGCTTGCAAGTTGCATCGGAGGAACATGTCTACACGGCGATGATGCGCTGGTTGAACTACGACGTCGATCGGCGAAGACATTACTTGCCGCAACTTCTCAGATGCATTAGGTTGCCTTACTTGACCGCCGAATATTTGGTCAACGATGTCCTCAAGGATGAATTGATTGCCGCTTCGGAGGAATGCAAAAGTTTGGTCAACGACGTCATATACTCTAGAATCATATTGAAAGAGCAAAGTCTGCTCAACGACGTTAAAGCTAGAGACTACGAGGTACAGAGCGGTAAAAGTAAAAATCGCATTGTTATCCACTCGAGGTCTAATTTATCCCTCATGGAAATGTACAATCCTGTGACAGGTATCAATGAATTAAACAAGAAAATACATAATAAAGTGTGCATCACAGTAGATAATAATTACTTGTTTTCCCGCTTTTAGATACGTGGGAAAGTTTTACATCAAACAAGAAAGGGAGCATGTTTTTAAGCAGCGCCGTGCTAAAAGATAAATTATACACAGTTGGCGGTGAAGTTTCGGTTCCATCGAGCATTGATGTTTACGAGCCTCACACTAACAGTTGGAAAGAAATATGCAAGATGAAAATTCAACGCAAGTATGCATGAATTTCATTTGCACCGTTTATTATTATTATATTTTACTGATACACATGTAACGAGGAGCTGTCAACAGTTTTCCTCGAGTAGTTGCTCTAGGTGATTTCTTATTCATATGCGGTGGTCACGACGGGAAGAATTATCTCAATGTGGTAGACAGGTATTGCCCGGAAACAGACGAATGGAAAACTATGGCTCCAATGAATACCAATCGTTATTCCTTTGGCGCTGTCGCTTGCCAAGGCTATATTTACGTGTGTGGTGGTTACAATGAAAACTCCTATTTAACTTCGGTAACTATATAGTAATAATAAAATCGCACATCGGTTATTTGATACCTCAAAATACATAATTACTCTCTGCACTTTCGTATTAGTCACAATAAATATAATACAATATTTCAAGATCGAGCGTTATGATCCTTCTAGCGATAGGTGGACGATTATTGATACGTCTATGAAAGAAAATCGCTATTATTTCGGAATGACAGTTTTGAACAATAAAATTTACATATGTGGAGGAAGAAGTACTAATACTGCAGCCTTAAACACTGTTGAGCTCTACGATCCCAAATTAAATACGTATGTCTAAGTATACTACAATAACATATATAATAACACTAGGTTTTTCGAATATACTTTATTAGGTGCCCATTGTCCAGTATTAAGTTTCTTTACATCGCGTGCAATTCAACTTTATTTATAATTATACATGGACAAATTATTTTTAAGCTGTGAATACGTTGCAAGCATGAGCACTCGAAGACGTGGTTTCATGCTAGTTGCATATATGGGAAAACTTTGGGCAATCGGAGGTTTCGATGGAATGGATGCTCTTTCTTCTGTGGAGCTGTATGACCCAGAAATGGATTCCTGGTCCTATGGCGCATCGTTATCCGGTACTAGGCCTTGGATCTGTGGTGGCATTATTCCTATTTATTGAATTCAGCATATTTCTTTTGCGGAAAAAATGAAGGTTGTTCAAATGAAAATATCAGAAACGCCTACGTATTCGGGTGTCATTTAATTTATTTATTCGCATGAGAACGAAGAATAAGCAATTTTAAAATATATTCGTTTATGTTGCAGAAACAGTCCAAAATGGTATAAGTGTTATGTACGCACATACGAATATTCGCAAGATTTGCGTTGTGCAAATTTAAAAATGATGATCAATGTAAATACAGCAAATTCAAAACTCTAATAGCTATGATATTATTGGCTGAGCAGGCGAGATATTTTTACAAGAGATGATTTCTTTATAAAACTTTTACAGCTCCGTCAAACAGATCACTACAATTTCGTTACGATTAACATATTCCATAACAGTTTTATTTTGTTTTTCAATTTTTTTCTATGTATACGTATTTTATGTATAGTGTTCATGTGTAACAATACGTTTTAGTAAATTTAGTAAGAATATAAAAGTGATTCGCCTTGGTAAGACCTCCCACAAGAGCAACGTATTTCACTCTTATTATTTACGTTTCACACGTAACTGTTTAGCTCTCGTGTGCTCTTACCAAGGCGAATACTCAAAGCACATAAGAAGAGCTCTATGTATGTATAACCGCAAAAATTAAAAATCATTAAAACAGTATGAACAAATACTGGCGTTTTAAAAATCTGCCTTATCATTTTCTCTGTAAAAATATAGAATCGTGTAAAGAATTATATTCGTTTATTATTTTTATCAGTATCTATAGCTGCACAAGTGCACAGATGGACAGTAAGATAGATTTAAATTTGGGCTTTATTTTCTTTTAAAAAATGACTCATTAAATACTGTATGCTTGATATTTTTAAAGGATTTTCAATTTTTTTTACCGATTTATTACAAAATCAATCGTGATATAAAGTGGTAAATTTAACATTTATAATAGTTTATGATTTGGAAAGAATTAGTTATACTTTTCCGAATCAATGAGCTATTCTTTTTTTATCATTGTTAAACTGTGCAGTTTTATATTATTAAAAAAAATATATGCATGAATTAATGACATAATTCTTTCTAGGTTATTGGGGTATAACTTCACATATGAGTATCGGGGAGAGTAGATCTTCAACGCACTTTGTTCTTTCTTAAAATCTAAAAAGCTGTTTACTTTAACTTTTATATTCATAATATGTATGCAATATAACTACAGTAAGTGACTGTTTAACAATCCATTTCAATTAGTACACTAATAAGACTATTTAAAATATATAGTTTTTAACCACCTAAATCGTTGTATCGATCTTAGCCTCAGTTACAATGATTAAATGCAGATATAAATCATTTCTCTTAAAGCATTAAAATTCTTAAAATAATATAAAAAAAATTGCAAGTTTTTAAATATTAAAGAATAAGTACACTTCAGTGCAATAGAATTTTAAAATATACTTATAATTCAAATGATGACGCATAAAGTGTTTTCTAAAATTCAATTTGACTACATGTATTAGCGAGATGAACGTTGAGTAAAAATGGATGATCATTATTTTTGTAGATAAAAAATTTCAGTCAAGTTTTTGTACTTAAACAGTTTATGATTAACTGAGGGGATGGCTGATCTCAAAACATTATCGCGATTCGTAGTTTATACCTCAACTTTGATTTTTTATTCTTCCATTCCCTTGATTTATTTATGTAATTTATCTTTTTTTTTACGTAAAAATGAAAGATATGATTATAATTCAGTTTTAAATACTCACAGGTGAGTTGAAGATTTTCAACACTATGTATAATACTGTTTTATGCTATTTTTAATGTTAGAAACTAAGTTTACAAAATCAATTCACAAATATTGCTATTTCCCTGTTAAAATAGTAACAATACGTGATGAAAATCACGAAATGCCGTTGATAATCACAAATTACGTATTTGTTTAAACAGTAGAAAATTAAAGAAGCTTTTAAAATTAATAACGGCGAAGATTCCTTATTGTCGTTGTTTCCAAGTTTATGACTTTCACAACAAAGTTATATTTGTTTTGAATGACAGAAGTTCGAATACAAATATATTTTATAAAAAAACTTAGCTTGTTCACAATTTTTGTATGTATATACTCATAGAGGATAAACTAGAAGCTATTTAAATGTACAAAAAAATTTCATAATCTATAGCCTCTTTTAAAAAGTGCTAACTATATTCTATTTAGAAAATCCTAGAGATTCATCACTTAAGTTTATCTATGTTTGTACAATATATTAAAAATCTTATTAAATTCACTGTACAATAATCAATTTACAATGTCTAGTGTATATCTAGGGTGAACCATTTATATTTATCTAAGTTGAATAAACTTAGATAGATATAAGCATTTGTACATTCCAAAAAATATGCATGGTCGATTTCTTATTTTCACGATCAAAATTTTGTACATTATTATTGATTCATGTCGTCAATAAGTATTAAACAAGTTAGACTGCTGAGGAATTGTGTGTCACGCATATACACTAATTAATAACCTAAAATCACAATCTCTCTTTCCTCTTTGTGATGAATTGCTTGTGATGATAAGAAAATCAATTATCATAATTTATAATATAAAACTTTCATGAATGTTGAGACTTTTTTTAACATTACATCAATAAGTCTTAAGTTGTATTTACAATTTAACTTACACACTTAAAAAACAGCTGTATTTTAGATGATTCTGTACAAATTTGTCAAAGGCGAAAGTTTTTTGTTTGATTGTGATTTTTGTCATGACTTAGTGAAACATTTTATTGATTTTAAGTATTTTTCCTAAACGTTGTTTTACAGTTTTCATTCCCTTTCTTGGTTTTCGTTCTGAAAATAAACAAATAAATGATCAATATCAAACAGAATGTAACTTATCAGCGTGAATGTAATACATTTCATGAATTATACAAATTTGGGCTTTTCTGCAATAAAAAACAAATGCAGAGTTTAACTTACCAACTGGAATAGGTGCTGCAAGTTTTGCCTTCACATCCTTCAACCTATTTGGACTTGTCAAAATTGATGAATAAGGTATGTGCTTAACAACGTTTTCACCGGAACTCACAGGAACTGGAGGAGCAATAGGTACACTGTTTACTATTGCCATTTCTTCTGCTATTACTGGTATAGGCATTGCAGCCGCTGCTACACCTGCTTGCACTGGTAATGGATCTTTTCGTTTTTTCTTATATGTCCTCTTAGATGTACCCTGGACAAAAGACAGATATCAATACTGTTATTTAATTAAACTTTTTTTTTATAGACTACACAACGTTCATGCATAAAAAGTCCTATCATGCCTTCGTTAAAAAAATTACGGTGCATAAGAAGAAAAAAGGCATTTCAGGTTTGTCCTAAAGTCATCACACACGCTAGAAATAGCTTATTTTCTTCCCTTACTGCGCAATGCACCATCACAATTCAATTGAAAATCTATTAATCATGTTCACGTAAAACATATAGCAATGAGTATAATGGTTTTCCAAAAGGTATACATTGGAAAGTGCTGATATAACGAAAACGCACAATATAAAATTCAAGCAAATATATTGAACAGTTTTAGATTCTTTTTAAACTAATTAAAAGTGAGATTCTACGTTTTGTATAACATTCGCAATAAATAAAATCGTTATAAATAAAATCTATGTATCTATTTTCTCATGCATACGAAAATAGGGCCTACCAATTTTTTTTTGACTACTTTTTCCACTTCATCATCAATGTAATCATCATCATCATCACCGTCATCATCATCAATTTCATAATCAAGATCCTGCCGCATATTTTAAAAAAGTACAACGATATAAAATAAACCCATCTGTGAGTAAATTTGTTATGCGCGTATCTCGTTGCTCGGTGTATCTCTACGTTTAACGCCGATTTAGTTCTACTTATGTGCACGCTGGCTTATTCGCCAATAATACATGATACAGTCAGATAAAGAGCTAATTCTTCCAGCATATAAGGAATAGCGTCGAATTTAAAGAGTTATGAGATTATCGTACAATTAATACTTACGGTCTGTTTTGATCGCTTTTTGGCAGCTGCCTCAAGTCCCTTTTCCACGGAGGTCTTTTTTGCACCCTCCCGAGCCGGTCGATTCGTTTTGGGTAGCAGGGGGCCAACTCGGGCTTTGGGGTTCCACGGTTCGTCTTCCTCTCTTTTGCCTTTTGACTTAAACATGAATTCATCTTCGTCAGATACGTCTAATGCTGGATAAACTAAAACAGAAACATTATTTTAACTTCTTTAGTCAAAGTCATTTTATAAAACACTGCATTCGATATTCTAGTTCACGTACTAAAATCTTCGTCCTGGTGAACTTTGTCTATATTCTCTATTAAGAGGTCATCATCATCATCATCATCATCGTGTTTCTCTACGATCGGTTTCAGTTTCGGTGCTTTCGTCGGTTTTGAAGGCGTTTCAGGCGTTGTGGAGTAGCACTGCGCGCTGAACGACAGCATCCCAGCAATAGCGTCCCTCGTCGATGGTGAAGCCCTGTCAGAACTAAGCGTTTTCAATTGATAAATACTAAGACACCAAGAAACAGTCTGTATCTTTATGGCGTCCTTTAAAAAAGCTTCCTAAAATTAATTGGTTATTTCGCGCATTCTTACCTACATATTTAAATACAGTAACAAGCTATAGTTACTGCATTAAAAGATAATATTTTTAATCTTTCTTTCAGATTTGTTTTTGATTGAACGGATTGATAATTGAAGGCGATATTTCGTAAAGAAATCTTGCCTTCATTAATGAGTATTGGCTTACCCTGTTGAAGCGGGCGCTGGTTGAACAAAACCCCCTACCGTTCCCGAAGGACTGAAAACATCATTCAATGCAAATTTAGAGGAAAAAAGTACGGTGGAAATACAAGTCATAAATTAAACACAAAATTAATCGAGGCAGATTATTGAAACCTCCTTGACGCGTAACTCACATGACGTCTAATTTAGGAGCATTAGCACCCAACGTGTAAGCGGACGCCTTCAGTAACTCTTCGATTCCGTTTTTCGGCGTGTTGTTCGCTCCTTCTAATTGAGGTTGCTCAATCGTTCGTTTGAGCTTCTTTGGAACGTTACCCGCCTGTTGCCTTTGAGCCTTTTTCTTCTTCGGTGCTTCATCAATTGTGAAACCTCCGTAGTCGCTCTCGTTGCTGCCATCGTGAAAGTCGTAGACCGAGCTGGTTTGCTTCCACGTGAGCTCCTTGCGCGTTTCTACTGCGTGATCGAGAGTGAAGTTACCATAGATGTTGTTGCCTTTGTCCTTCGTACTTCTCACGACTTCTTTATCGCCCAACTTGAACCGGATAACCGTCGGACTCTGTTTGCCGGGCTTCGACAATGCTTTCTTACTTTCAGACACGCTTTTTTTCTTTACACTACCAGCTTTCTTGGGACTCGGATTTTTTTTGGAATTAACTGTTTTTTTACTACTGTTTATTGCTTTATTAGCAGTTGATTTTTTAACGCTGGCAGTTTTGGGACTGAGAGTTTTTATTTTTTTTACAGGGCGTGTGACAGTTGGTATCGTTGGTACTTCGGTTGCTACATTCTCTTGAACATACGGAAACGTTGCAGGTTTTGGTAGCGTTAGTTTTAGTGGAGGTCTGTTTTGGACAGCTTTATTACTAACATCTTTTTTCGTGGATTGATCTTTTACTGGAGTCTTGACCTTTGAATTTTCCGCTACACGATCAGCTACATTGAAATCTACGAAATCTTTGTTAAAAGGCTTTTTCTTTTTTCTTTTACTTTCACGTTCCGGTTTTGGTGGATTCAGCGCCATTAAAAATCTTTCTGCATGTCTGATTTCTTTACTGAGATCCTTGAGCAATTTTTGACTATTTATGGTATTGGGTATTTGTCCTCTACTCACCATGCTGTACTAAAATACAATGATAGAGCTCATAATTTGTATATTCTTTAAATTTTAACACATTGATTGTTAAAGAAAATAATCATTAATAACAAGTACATAGTCACATTTACTTACATCTTTATCTGTATTCCATTGTTTGAGTATACTTAGTAAAGCTTTGACACCTTGTAAAAAATAAGAAGGGCATTTTTTCTCTTCACTATTGAGATCCTTTAATTCTTTAAGTAATCGCTTAGCTGCAAACCAATGGATTGTTTCAAAACCAGGATACTGAAATTTCGCTGGCGTTTTCATTTTTCTTTCTATTTCGTAAATTCTGCAAAAAAAAAACATATATTATACTTGTTGCACAAAATATACTATAAGTACCAGTATGACATTTGAAACTTACTGAATTTGCATTGGTATATTCAGGCTGTGTACAAAATTACCACCAAAAACCAAAGAATCCAAAGGTGTTAGAACGGCATGAATCCATCCAGTTGGAATTAGCATAGTTTGACCTTGTTTTAAGACACATTTATAACATGCATCAACTTGGTCACCAAAAAAAGTCTCACTTTGCGAAGAACTACACATCCATTGCTGATACAAATGTAGATTTGCAGGTGTTGGTTTGATGAGGTAAAAAATTTTTTCCCCTCGTAAAACATGATACCATACGGAAGTTCCACCAAAATCAATATGAAAGTCTGTGAAACTGTCTTTGACACCTATAAGACAATATTTTTGCACTTCTGGCTTTTTTAATTCACTGTCTTCTGGCCAATCACGAGGCCAAACATAGTTTACCCAATCCAATTTACGCGCTATGTATGGCGCTTCGACCAGAGGTGACAATCTGCAAGGTTTACTTTTTAATTAGCAAGCGAATATAATATAATCATATGTAACTACGAATAATTGTGTACATACCCGGTATTAGTAAATTCTAGGCTTATGAGGTTAAGTATTCTCGATCGATTAGGGTCATTGTAATATTCAACAAAATCTTTTAATTTCATTCTTATATTATTTTGTTTCGCAACATCAATAACGTCCATTTCTCGATCACCACCTGCAAACATTATTTGGTATAACAGCATCAGAGACAAAAAAGACGATCATCTTACACAATGTTTTGCAAAATTACCAATATAATTTTCAATATCATAAAGGCTGAAGTTTGGTGGCGGCACAATCATGTCAAGTCCATCTTTGCTGTCAACAACAATTGGAATATCAAAGCCATTTGTCTGCAGATACTGCATCGTCAGCTGTTGACCTCTCAGATGCTTAATAATATCATCAGCTTTAGGAAAATGCCTTGATTTGAGTTCCCTGATGAATACGGGTGTACCAGTTTGCACAGGCTTTGAATCCGCTTGAACCTCAGAGTAATTGTGTCTATGCCAGTTAACTTTTACTTTCACTGCAAGCATTTTAATGGATGAGATACATAAATTCAAGAGGTGTATTGGAGCACATTATTTGTGGAAACTTACTTTGAGATGGACCATGTTTCTCTTGACATTGAGGACAATGAAATTTGTCTAGTTCCGTTGCCATGTATTCTTTGACTGCTACGCATCTTCAAACGTAAAAACATAAGTTTAAACTCGGTAGCGGAGCAACAAAATTGAAAGATCAGAATTTTGAAGAAGAGCAAGCCGTCTACGCAGGTTATGTTTACAATAACAATGCTCGGAGAAACGCGCGTAAATATTGGTGTTCGAGGATCGAAGGAGGAAATAAGCGCGAGCAGAAGTCGACTTCGCGATGAGAGAAAGCAAGAAATATGAGTTCTGAGGGAGCTTTAATAAGCACGGCGTAGAGTAAAATAAAACAAGAATCCATATAGTAAACAAGCAGAGGAAAGCGAAGCGAGCGAGTGTATGCATACGTACCTTCCGTGAAACCATCCTCTGCAAACGTCGCATTGTATCATAAATTGATCCGGGTCAAATGGATTGCCGCAGACGCAAGTCGGCAGTACCTCGTCCATTCTAAAATCTTCGATAAGCCAGTATATAAGGAGCAAAGAAAATTTTGTCTTTACCTCGAACTTGGCGAAGAGCACGACGGCATCAGCAGCAACGCCTAACGGCTAACGCGAGCATATAGACACGGTGTGATAACACACCAGAGTCGCGGACGCGGATAAAAGCGCGAGCGCGCGTCTTTCTCCGGGGAGCGCCCTCTATCGACACGATAATAGCATGACTCTTGCTGCGTCGATATGATATGGCAGGCGTAACCGCGGCAAATTCGTAAACAAGTACGTAATGGTATTGTAGGCATACAGTATTGGTTTCAGAAGTATCGTGAAATTAATAGTCAGAGAGAACGTTTTGATTGAAATGAAGAAAATTTTTATTTTTAGTTTTATGAACGTTCGAATGTGTAGCACAACACGACATCAATGACCAAGTACCTAATAACTTGATGCAGAATATACAATATTAAAACTCAAGAGTATTGCTTGCGGATAGACTTGGCAATAGTGGTGAGCTGCATGTTGCTGGTGCCCTCGTAGATGGTACCAGCCTTGCAGTCCCTGAAGTACTTCTCCTGGGGATAGTCCTTGGTGAAGCCGACGCCGCCCATGAGGTCAATGCACTTGGAGGTGACGCGCTGGGCCATCTCCGAGGCGTAAAGTTTGGCCATGGCGGCTTCGCGCATAACGTCCTCACCGTGCTCGAGTTTGCGCGCCGCGTTATAGACGAGCAGCCGCGCACACTCGACCTCCATGGCCATCTGGGCCACCTGGTGCTGCAGCGCCTGGAACGAGAAGATCTCCTGGCCGAACTGCTTGCGCTCGAGGGTGTAGGGCACGGTGGCGTCGAGGCAACCCTGAGCAATGCCAAGTTGTTGCGCTCCAATACCTATCCGGCTCTCGTTGAGCAGTGAGGCCGCATATCGGTAGCCTTGACCCACCTTCCCGAGGACGGCCGATGCGGGCACGCGAACGTCCTCCAGGTGCACGGCGCACGTGCCCGAGGCCTCCAGGCCCAGCTTTGACTCTGGCCGCGCGATTTTCAGTCCGGGCGTGTCCCGTTCGACCAGGAATGCCGTTATGCCTGCAATCAACAATCAATCCGTTAATCTTACTCTTATATTTATCACTTATATATTGAGGAGAAGGGGGGCTAATTCTGCTTTGTAGGGGTAAATTGGTTTTTATATGGATAGAAAAGGAATTGACCCTTGGGGTACCCTGTATATGTGAAAATCTACGGCTAACAATAAAGTTCCCGGGGTCTGAACATATTTTTTTCTAACCCGCGCATAAAAAACGAATGGCAATTTGAGGCACGAACAACATTTTCAGAATAGAATAATTATTAATAAGTATTATGTTGCAGTACAAGAAAAGAGCTTCACTTTGAGCTGAAGTTTTTGAAAAATGAATGCTCATCAGGTAAAGAGTCGCTCCCGCGTTTAAAAACGTTTAAAACACGTTAATGTTTTTCAAAACCAAGTGATTTTTCGTCTCCAAACTAATTTTCGTTTATAATAACTTTATACTGAGAGCTATATTTTAGTATTCGAATTGGCCTCACATTTACACACATATATAATATATCTATTATAGGTATTATGCTATTCACCTCGATAGCCAGCCGAGGGATCGGCGTTGACAAAGACGACGAACAAGCCGGCAATGTCCGAGTTGGAGATCCACATCTTGGAACCGTTGAGGACGTAGTGCTCGTCGTCCTTCTTGGCGCTGCTTTTGAGAGCAAAGGCATCGGAACCCGATATTACCTCGCTTAGGCAGAAGCTACCGGCGTATTGCTCCGCGAGCCTCGGCAGGTACTCACGCTTCTGTTCCTCGGAGCCGACATTGCGGATGATGGCGTTAACCAGGGTGTTCTGGATGTCGACGAGGACGGCAATGGAACCGTCGGCCTTGGCCAGCTCCTCGACGGCGATCATCGTCGAGGTGAAATTGGCCCCAGTTCCGCCGTATTCCGCCGGAATCTCCATGCCCATGATACCGGTCTCGTGCAGTTTCTTCAGCACGCCCTGGTCTATCCGCTTGTCGGACTCCATCTTGCGCACCAGTGGTCGGATCTCCTCGTCGGCTAACCGACGCACCGTATCGCGCATCATCTCCTCGTCCTCCGTCAGGTGTGACAAAGGTCGGAAGCTGCTGTTGCTCCTGGATTGTCCTCGTCTTGCTACAGCTACCGCGGACTTTGCGGCACGCGCCACTATCCTCAACGGATTCTGCATCATCTCCTATATAATATAGTCGTCTCTGATTCCTCGCTGCAAACCTATAACTGCAATATTAATGTCGTTATTTTCTTGGTGTGAAGCAAGTTCTTTTGCAGATTCCCATATTGATATAAAGTGGTCATGCAAATTCCGATAATGTTCAATCTCTTGATTTATTAAGCTGACGCTTCTCATTTTTAACACAAGTTCAAAAAAGTAATGTTCGAATTATTTATAAAACCAAACCATTAAAATAAACATTGAAAAGAAATCAAAGTAAAACTATTACGTATGGTTGGGCCTTCAAAGAAGATACACTTTTTATGATAAATATATCTGATAAAATTTTATTTGTACATTTGCAAAATCTTATTCCACTAACGATGAGCTATTAACAATGAGAATGAAAATAATTTTCATAATAGCGAATGTCAACACAGAGCCGCAATTTTACGAATAGTGTCCAAATCATGGAGTAACATTTGTATCGTTTGTTTCGTTTGTATGTGTTGATTGCTATTTTTCTTCTCTTCGCTGTTCATGTCTTCTAAGGCAGACATTTGAGTTTCTACAAAATTTAACGTCGTATCGACATAATTCTGAAAGTGTGCAATGTGCTCAAGTAATCGCAATTTACACTCAATAGGATCTATAGGTGCTTCTGGTTCTGGTATCACTGGTTGACATGCAGAGGCTTCATTGATCCCACTCTGAGATGATATAATTTGAAACTTGCTGCTTTTTTCAGGACTAGAATAATGTAAAGTACAATTTTGTTTTATTGGTGAATCATGATTGTCCACTTCACTTTTTATCAATGGTGCTTGCTCATCTTGATCTTCCAAACCGTTTCTAGTTAATGCATCCAATAATATTCGACCCTCATCTTTGAAATTGCTAGATGTAGAGTGTTTAGTCAATGGTTTGGGTTCTTCTGTTTGAGTACTATCTTCTTCCAAAATTTTCATTAACTCTGTATCGGAGGTAATCAATTTCTGATCCAGTTCATTCTTAACAGAAAAAGAAAATTCTGCTTTCTCTTTTCCATTACCTTTGGGAAAGCTGTCACTGGATTTTTCTGCTTTTATTATTTCCATTATTGGCACTGGTTCTATATTGAAAGTAGGAAAGTTTACTTTACTCCAATTTTTAGCCCAAAGATACAATTTAGGATGATCTTTACTTTGAGCAATATTTACTTTCACTCTTAAACTGTGAAGCAAATCTTGAACTTGCAAAAGTCCAGCAATCAAATCGTATGAGCGCTTCAATAAAGCTGTTCTTTCATTTGCTTTCAATGGGTCTATAGGATGAGCAAGGATGCTTGGCAATTTTCCTTCCCGTATCCAGTCTTGGTCATGAATATACTTTTTAGATGGTCGTTGTCTATAAGAGTGTTTACAAATATAGCATATGTATTTTTCTGGAACATCTGTTTCTTTTTCTATAGCATTACAATGGCCGTGCTGCCAGCACAAGCACAGATCACACTGTATCATTAGACCATCCTCTTCTGTAAAACCACAGGTACAATTAATTATCTCCTCTCTCCGCAACTTTTCCACTTTTATCATTTCACCATTAATCATCATAACACCATCACTTTTACTCTGTGTACTATCGTTATTCTCAATTTCCAGTCTGTTATTACTAGTATTACTACATTTGAAGTTTGATTCTGTGACATCATCTGCATCTTGCAAGCTATCATCGTACTGATCAAAACTCTCTTCATTTTCCGACATCCTTGTCTGCTTTTTAACTTTTCCTACTGAGTCACAGTAATATGCTGGCTGCTTTTTTCTATGCTTTTTCTCCTTATCTACTGGGGGTGTTGTCTTTTGAATATCACTCGTAACATTTGAATATTGCGGAGGCTCGCTGTCATCCATCTCATGGAATACAGGTTGCCTAACCGGAGGTAACGTTTTTATACCAGTATGAATTTTTTCTTCTTTGAAACGCATATCGAATAATGTTCCTGGAGACATTGTACAACTGTTGCTTTGTTCAGAAGAATTGTCTTCTAATGCACTAGAATTATTTTCCATGGAAAGCTTACTTTCCAATTTATTGTTATCGATTCCACTTTGATGGAAATCTGAGTCTAGAGTAGTGTGAGTAACTGATGCAGCTGTCCCATGAAAATTTGGAGTTGGTAAAGAGGTACTAATTCTTGATTTCTTTGGAATAACATCCTCAACTGATTCACCAATTGTCCTGGCATAGGCTAAATCAGCAACATTGGGAGTTGAACCTAGAAACTTGCAGTACTCAGGATGGTAATGCTTTATGTGCATCTGTAACAAATTTTCTTTTCTGAAGTTTTTATTGCATCCAGTTTTGGGGCACTTGTATGTACTGTCTTCGATCTCCACTCGTAAATTCCCTATGTACGTAGCGTAATCCTCCCCTAAGGCACCTGAAATCACGAGTTTTTTTGAGAAAAAAAAAAGAAGTATAAATAAAAAAGATTGTTTTTTACTTTACCTGCACACTCGACGTTTTGTTGAAAATCGAGCCTGCTTTCAGCTTCAGGTTTTACCAGGACAGTCGTAGGCTCCACTTTGGGTAAACATTTTATGGTACGAATATCAGCCGAGTCATGTTTTTTGCATCCCTTGTCAAGCTCGTTTTTCCCCTTCTTTTTGGAATGGTGGTGAAAGAGTTCTGTTATGGTGTGCTTTCGTTTTTTGTCTCTCCTCTCTTGCTTACTGCCCACATAATTGCTGTCCTCTGGAAACTTGTTGATAGGCATATCCACGATTTTGGTCATTTTGGAAGCCTTCAATATCTTGGCGTAGCCGTCGTCAAAGAGCACATCGTACTTGTCATTGTCCAAAGCAGCATTGATTTTAGCCGGATACTTCTTGCCATCTGCCCAGGTGGCCAGGACTCTCTCACCCACTGCAAATTCCTTGGATTTGGGTTCCTTTTGAGACTGCAGGGCGCGCAACCTGGAGCTATCCATGGGTATCCACTCGTCGTATCTGGAGCTCCACTTGTCAAAGTGAATGAGCACTTCCCTCTCAACCCAGTCGGTTTCGACCACTCTGGCAGAGTACCACTTCTCGTTGAAGTCCTTGGCCTCGAGCTTGTCTCCCGTGGCAAAGTTGAGGTCTCGATTAAAGAGCCTGGGCTTGCTCAAGTCGGCGGGCTTGCTCTTCCTGTCGTCGTTAGACTGTGGCTGCTGTGGCTGTGGCAGAGGCTGAGCGAGATGCTCGGTCTTGCAGGGCAGCTGTGGAGACAGTTGACTTTCGACGGCGGCTGGCTCGGGAAGCGGAATAGCGTTGGCCGACTGTAGCGAGTTAGACGAGTCCATGGACGCCTCAAGGCTGGAGCAGGAGGTCTCGAGCGGAGAGTCGGAGGTACATGGGTTCAAACTGGCAGCAGCAGCAGCAGCAGCAAGATTAGCGTTGGCGGCAGAGGCAGCAGCAGCGGCAACGGCAAGCTTGATTTCGCGGGCTTGCAGCCGAGAGGTTATGAATGCCGAAGTGGGGCTTATGGGGTCAGGATGACTGTCATAATTGTCGAAGATGCTGGGCATCGAGCCCTTCTTGAGGAAAAGCTTGTGGCTGCGACCTATCTCGTAGTCGGATTGCCTGAAGTGTCGGTAGCAGACGATCTGACTGGAGGTCGGCTTGAAGTCGGGCTCGAAACCGCCGCTGGAGAGCCATTTGGCTCGAAGCAGCGGATCCTTGGGGAACTTGTGGAGCGGCAGGCCCCGCGAGCGCGTCTCCTTCACCACTTCCTCGCAATCTCTTACGCAACACTTGTGCGTCATTGCATGTTTTTTAACCGCGATTCGGCCAGTCTCACTGGCGCGAAGGGCACTGCGGATCACTTTTTCTTTTTTATTCCTTAAAGAGTTATCGGCTTCAAGCCATGTGTAACTCTTATAAGTACGGATCACTTTTTTTTTTTTTTATTCCTTAAAGAGTTATCGGCTTCAAGCCATGTGTAACTCTATACGGATCACTTTTACTGCTCGTCGCACTCATTTTAGAGTCTCGCTGAACGCGAATTATCGAGTTCTAGACTTGTGCGCGACTAACTACACGTTATTGCGCGTCGCGCGCCGCCGCCGCCGCGATCTCATTATTATTACTTTTCATTCGTAGTACTGTGTATATATCTATATCTATATACCATATAAAATGAGAAGTATTATTCGAGCCTCTGAATTAATACTATTACTCCGAACTCCGAGTTTTTGGACTCGACTCGACGTAGTACGACGCATCACGATGCATCACGAGGATACAACCACGATACAACTGAAGGACAAAGTACAATAAGTACTGTACAGTCCGGTCTGGTCCGAACCCGGGATTTACCGTCTGAAGCAAGCCACTTTTACAGGATTGGTTGGTTACATAAGAAGCAGTATATTGAACGAATAGAAGTAGCCAATAATATAAAAGTGGCTAACTTCAGGTGGTAAATCCCGCCATCCCGGGGAATTGCACAATATAGTACTCAATTGTGCTTTGTTCCTGAATGAATGACGACGCGACGCGTAGCGCCGTTTTTTCTCGCGCATGCGTAGAAGGTCGTTCCGCTTTACCTATATTGGAACTCGCTAACATGCTATTTAGGCTTGCTCTTGCTCTACAAGCTCTATGCAAATTATTTAAATTCGTTTGACCAGGCAAACGTTATATACTTGTGTAGAAAAATCTTTTTTTTATTCTTTCGCACAAATCAGAAGACGAGAAAGGCTTGGATTGTTTTTTTAAATTCATCCGAGAGAAATGAGGAAAAATTCCATATCAGTGTCGCAATTGCATCTTCTATGATTCGTTACAATAATGGCATAAATATAATATATATCTCTCGGCGTTAACCCCGACAGAGAAAGATAAGATGCCTTTTCACACTCGCAGTATATGCATAATTATTATATTCTATATAGCTACACTTATAAATCAAATATATCCACCATCACCTGTGTAAATACAATTGCGAAAAGCAGAATAAGGAATTTGATTGCACTTACACGTGAGTGTGAATTGTAAAGTGGAAGATCGTTATATATCGTATATGAATTCTGGATGCGAGCGAAGCTGGCCTGTTGCCGATCCGGCCAATATGTGAATATAATCGTTGCAGGCAAAGTTGTTTTGTAATCCGCTTTTAAATATTCATTGATTATCAGTCTCAAAAGTAGTTTACATTATTGCTGTGCCACTGATGGTAAGCATATACGATTGCGCGATATCGATGACTCGCTGCCGCCGCTCTGATGACGACGAGTCGCCGCACTGCCGCGTGCGTGCCGGTCTCGATTGATACCCAGTGTCGATCAAGGCTCCATCTACATGCCATGATTGCGTTATTTTCAAATTTTATCCAGTTTTTTTTTTTTTTTTTTAGATGTATACCCGTGTATAGATTTTCTTTATCCGTAGATACCAGTAGTTCCCAGTATATGTATACCTCATTGGATAATACAACTATCATAGAGGCAGTAAAAAAATGCAATAAATGTTAAAAGCTGATATTCGATACAGGAATAATTCTCTCCCCTGCTTATCTACATAATTTACGCTGGGAATTGACTTGTGCTCCACTTATTGATTCATTCATTTAGCAGCCCGCACGCGATAAACAAAAGATGGATATTTCTGGCTTTTCCATTGAGAAATAATACGCAAGAGGATATACATATAGTAAGCATGTTTATCTCTCGCGAAGGGGCCGAGCATATAGCTATATATACGTATATTAGTATATACACCAAGACACGAGAGAGCGAAACGAAAAGTTGCGCGCATCGCCGATGATAGGGGTCATCTTCAGTCGCGCCCGATAAAACTGCGCGCTCTCGCATACTTATTAAGTGTATATATACTCTTTCAAAGCCTATACGCCGACGATGATATACAGAGCGTAGCTGCCTAATCAACTAGCTGATGCATCATTTACATTTTTTTTTCTCAGCTTGCCTACTGCAACATATTTATGAATTTAGTTGCAATAGTATAAACAAGAATTTTTAATCCTCTGCTTTCCAGAAAATTCCCAACGCGAGACGTATCATTGGCAAGTAAACAACGGTGTAAGAACTTGTTCTATGCTCGTTCTTACATATATAGATACCGATAATCTCTCGTCTTTATAAGCATAATATTCTCTAATGCTCGTATAAGCGCGCTAGATAATAAAGCTATACACGCGGAGTTTGGACTTTATCTTTGCCGCTGCGCGTCTGTAGGCCCGATCGCAGAATTAAAAAAAAAACTTTTTCCTCCTACAATGACGCGTATTTCGTAACACTATGTTAGTGTATTATTATTTGCGAAAAATCGAACCGACTGGCTCTCTTCGTGTCATTCCGACGAGTGTTCCTGAAAGCGTAGGGGGTAGCATTATTCGGCGAGCACATGGGTCCAACACGTGTGGAAAATGTGCATCGCTCGACGATTTTTCCGAGCATCTTGCTGCAGCAACAGATGAGTCTGCGGGTGTATAAGCCAAGTTCTCCGAACCAGCTTGCCAGTGGATGAGGCAGTTTATCTTATCTGCGCGTAGGGGACCTTTCGACCCCTCCGAGCTATAGGCAGCATCAGTCGGCGCTTCGACTACATCGAATATACGCGGCGCACTGCCGAGAGCAAGCAGTCGGCAGCTGCGACCTCAGAGAGCAGGAAGCGCCCGTTTAAACTCGTGTGTACTTGTTCTCAGTTTCGGCGAGAGGCAGTTTAACCGATCGACCGCTACTATACTGCTGCTGCAATTTTTTTCTCAGAATTATCACGTGCATATTTTAATCGACCTCCTGTGCCAAGGGGATGCCGCGGATGATCCGCTTGCGTCGCTTCGTTTGCACGCAACTTTGAGTGCATAGAGTGCGTGGACACGATTGAAAATTCGAAATGCTGCTGCCACTGCTGCTACTGGCACTCGTCGGCCCGATGGCCGGGGGCCAAGCGTTCGCCGCCGGTAAGCTATTGCATCCGTTATATACTGTAACAAGTTTTGCGTATTGTATATATTTGAGGTGTATTTGACTTGCAGAGGTGGTGAAGGATTCACACAAATGCAGCCGCTTCAAGTGTCGCGGTAAGTCGAGACAGGATGTTCTATGTATGATATTGAGTATAGAATATAATGTAAGGAGGAAAATAATTTTCAGTGTCGGGAGACCGCAAGTTCAGGTACGAGGGGACGTACCAGTACCGCTACCGCGTGGACGTGAGCGCGAACCTGGGGGAGAACCTGTGGCAGGGCAGGAACGAGACGCGGCTCTACCTCGACGCGGACGTGAGTCTGCGCTTCTGGTCTCCGTGCGAGGGCGCGCTGCGCTTCGGGAACGTGTCGCTCTCGCACTCGCGACTGGCCTACCAGCCGGACTTCCCGGACCGGGCGGGCGCCGAGTTCAAGGCCGGGCTCGAGCGCAACTGGCTGCGCTTCGGCTTCGAGGACGGCCTCGTGCGGGAGCTCTGTCCGGCGACGCCGAACCGCGAGCCCGTCTGGGCGCTCAACATCAAGCGCGGCCTGCTCTCGATGCTGCAGAACACGATGCTGCGCTTCGACGTCGACCACCGGGCCGAGGAGCTCGACGTCCACGGCATCTGCGAGACGCAGTACCGGCTGCGCGAGGCCCGACGCACCAGCCTCATCGTCCGCAAGAGCAAGGACCTCGGCTCCTGTCGGCAGGCCGGCAAGCACCTCTCGCTGCTGCAGTCGCAGAGCTACCGCAGCAGCAGGACGTCACGCCGACCGCCGCCGCAGCTCCTCGCCTCCAGCACCGAGTGCGACATCACCATCGACCACAACGTCTACCAGCGCGTGCACTGTCGCGACGAGCACCGGCTCGAGCCGCTCTCCAACGGTCGGCCGAGCGCCGGCGCCAAGACCGAGCTGTTCGCCAGCCTCGACCTGCTGGCCGAGATCCCGCCAACCGAGGCCGACACGCCCGGGCCGCTGCTGCAGACCAGACGCAGCAACCTGCTCTACGACCACGCCAAGTCGCCGCGCACCATCTACGGCGAGCTGCGCACCTCGCGCGACCTCCTCAAGACCATGTGCCAGCTGGGCACGCCGCTCGAGCTGCGCCGCAACTTCAGCGAGGTCTTCACCAGCTTCATCCACTCGGCCCGCATGCTCGACTACCAGGGCCTCTCCCAGCTCTTCCAGCGCTCCCAGGACATCTGCGCGACCGGCCGGGGCCACATGCTCGACGCCCTGCCCTTCGTCGGCAGCAACGCCGCCCTCGGGCTCATGCGCGACCTCCTCGTCAAGCGGCAGGTCGCGCCGGACAAGCTCGGCTTCTGGATCACGGCCTTCGGCCTGGTGCCCCGGCCCGACAGACACACCATCCAGGCGCTCGCGCCCCTCCTCGAGTTCGAACTGCCCGAGGACGCCCAGTTCCTGCTCAGCTTCTCCGCCCTCGTGCACGCCTACTGCAGTCAGCGGCAGCAGCACGACTGCGCCAATCCGCGGCTCGAGCCGGTGGCCAAGTTCCTGCGGCTGCTCGAGGACAGGATCGAGCAGGGCTGCCGTCCCCGGGCCCAGTCCCGCGCCGAGGTCAAGCGGCTCCTCGAGGCGCTCAAGGCCGTGGGCAACGCGGGCGTCGAGACGAGCACGCTCCTCGGCCTGCTGCGCGGCTGCGTCAGCGACGAGAGTGGCTTCCTGCCGATGGAGGTGCGCGTCGCGGCGATCGAGGCGCACCGCAGGCTGCCCTCCTGCGAGAGCTCGCGCGACCAGTTCTTCCTCGGCCAGTACCGGAACATGAGCCTCGACTCCGAGCTGCGCATCGCCTCGTACCCCCAGCTGATGCGTTGCCCCGACTACAACGTCGTCAAGATAGTCCGACGCAGCCTCGAGGAGGAGGAGGTTAACCAGGTCGGCTCGTTCGTCTGGAGCCACCTGAAGAACATGCTCAGCTCCTCCTCGCCGACGCGCATCGAGATCCAGAGCCTGCTGACCGACCGCGAGCTCGGCAACAAGTTCAACAGCGACCTGCGCAAGTTCTCGCGCAACTACGAGAGCTCCTTCTTCTCCGAGGAGCACAACTTTGGCGCCAACTCCCAGACCAACCTCGTCTTCTCGCCCAAGTCGTACGTGCCGCGCACGGCCTCCCTCAACCTGACCTTCGACCTATTCGGCGAGTCCGTGAACCTGTTCGAGGTTGGTATGCGTGCCGAGGGTCTCGAGTTCTACGCGGAGAGCCTCTTCGGGCCGAGCGGTCCGTTCAGCGGAGCCAAGGTCGCCGGGCACTTTCGCCACTTTCTCCGACACTTCCGGCGCTCGATCGACGACGAGGAGGACACCGGCAAGCAGTACCGGCGCAAGCTCGACAGACTGCCCAACGTCATCGACAACGACTTTGATGAGCCGCGCATCAGCCTCAGCTACAAGGTCTTCGGCAACGAGCTCAAGTTCACGATGCTGGAGGGCGACCAGGAGATTCGCGCGAGCCTGGCCAGCCTCGACCCCTGGGAGAAGATCAAGGAGATACTCTCCGGCCGGGATGTCGTGCACTACGAGAAGAGCGCCATGTTCCTCGACTCGTCGTACGTCGTGCCGACGAGCGCCGGATTACCCGTCAGGCTGGACCTCTCCGGCTCGGCTGCCTGTAACATCAAGCTCTCGGGAATCGTCAACAGTAAACTCCTGCTGAGCGACGGCGAGCTCGAGATCAGCGGCAAGATCATGCCGAGCCTGAGCGTCGACGTGACGGGAAGCATGACGGTCGACGCGTTCTACAAGAGCGCCGGCCTCAAGCTCAAGAGCAGCATGTACTCGGTGGGCTCGGTCGAGGCCGAGCTCAGCATCAAGAGTCTCAAACTCGCGAGGCTCAGCTGGAAGATACCCAGCCACAAGATGGAAGTCTTCTCTCTGACGACGGATATTCTACTCGTCACGACCAACGGCGCCGAGTACAAGGAACAGCCGGTTGGGCTCCTGCTGACCGGTAACCAGCCGAGAAAAACCAGCTCGGCCGTCTCGGCAAAGATCATCAAGAACACGACCTGCAGCTGGTCCGCCTTGGACAGACTCATAGGACTGAAGCTCTGTGCAGACTACCAGTTTCCTAACGTCACCAAGGACGTCAACGCCTCCTACTTTTTGCTCAACGGCCCGACTATCTTCAAACTCTCGCTCATCAAGGCCGATCCAACGGCCGACAGCTATCTCCTCGAGTACAGGTGGAAGCGAACGCAGGTACGTTTCCTTCAATTATAGTTAATTCTAGTTGTTATTATCGTGACATCGTCTCAATTGCAAACGTTTCAGAACGAGAGCACGATAAGACTCGCATTCGACACGCCAGGCTCGCAGACGCAGAGAGAAATAAGCGCGACCGTTTCCTTCGACGCTCTCAACAATAACGTCACTCTGTTGCTCAAATCCAAAGGCAATTCCTTGATAGCTCAAGGCCAGTATCTCAAAGAATATAAATATATAAATTCGTGAATCTCGTGTGCTCATCTTGAATGATTAATTTACTGCAGGTACCTACAAGAGAACGGACGACGAGACCTTCATCGACATCGGCCTGGACAGCAATGGGACGAAACACTTGGACGCCAGCGTCGGCTACTCGAGGAAAAAAGCCAAATACGGCTACACCTATTCTCCTAAACTGTTTCTGGCCATCAACAACGAAAGGATCGTCAATCTTTCTGGTGAATATATAGCCGAATGGCGAAAGCTCTGTATAAACACGCTGGTATCGATTTCTATTTCTATTTTCTCATCTTTAGGAATAATCCGAAACCAAGACAAGAGCAACTCTTCGCAATGCGACATCGATTTGCGTTTCGAAACCAAGAATCTGTCCAGTCACGTCTTCGGTTACATCTTGAAGGGAAACGTCAGTGTCTCCGGCAACGTCAAGATCGAGTACAGGTTCCACGAGAGATCAAAGGACGAAATTCTGCAAACGGAATTTTCCTTGATCAATAGATCGACCAAAACCCTGACGTACAAAGCTGCGGACATGAAACTGCACTCGACTGCTTATCCGCAGCTCAACATAGTGGCTGGTCTACGCTATCAACACGCGCTCGGCAACGTCGAGTTGCACATCGAAGTCAACACGAGCCCCCATCTTCACAACGCCGAGAGGCACAAGCTCACCGCGCAGTTCGTTGCCACTTATTCGAAGCCCTACTTCCAAACCGATGGTACGTGTCCGCCTATAGAATAATCAAACTAAAATAAAATATACTCTGCAGGTTGATCTCATTTTTTAATATACACATATGTATGGTTGATGTTGACGAAGGTGCCAACGTCAGTGCATACGTGGCAATCACAAAGCCAGCCCAGGACATCGACCTCAAGGTTGGTGTCAACTACTACTCCATCGGACCCGAGTCCAGGACGCGCTTCTTGATTCGTTACGCGCCCGGCAAGGAGATCACCTTGACCGTCAACGTCATAATGCCACGAGGCACGCTCTTCGCCATCGAGGGTCGCGCAAACCTGACCATACCTAACTTCAATTCCATGCTCATCAGCGCCAAGATCACCGAACGCTCACGCAACGAATACGACCTGGACTTTGCTGGCACTTGGTTCAGCGGCCACAACATCTCCGCCGTCGGCTCCTACTGCGATCGTTCGACCATCGTCGTCACCAATCACAACCTAAAGATTCTGCTCAAGTCCCCAAGCTTCAGCAAAGACATTCAACTCGACTGCAAACTGTATCACGACGCGACCGATCTGAGAATAGGTGAGACAACTTATTTTTATGTAATAGAATATTATGTACCTACATCTGAATCTGAATTTGTAGTAATATACGCATGATATATCGATGCTTCAGGTATGTTTGTGGAACAAATCGACATTGACAAGTACGCGCTGATACTCAACCACACGATGATCTCGGCATCGCATTTCCAAACCTTCCTGGAGGGCAAGTACAAGAACAGTACGTACTCGATGCTGTCGAATATAGACATGCAGCGCCAGGCAACCATGGAGCTACACCTCGACAAGTGGCGTGACGTTAACATCATCGTCACGGGCATCAACGAGCAGAGCAATAAGGAATACGGCCTCGAGGTACAATGGGACGCCAATCGCGATCCGAGCCTCAAGTTTGTCAGCAACGTGCAGTTGAACCGATTTATCTCGGAGAACGAGGGCAAAAACATGAGCGCAGTCATGCGCATCTCGTATCCTGGCAGATTGGTCGTAGGATCCTGCCTCTTTGCTCTGAGAGCGCACAACAACTACGTTATGGACGCTCAGCTCGAGTGGAGCGCCAATCGAGCCATCAGGCTCACCGTCGACACCGACTACGACGCACAGAACTGGATTAAGATTCTCAAACTCGAGTCCCAGCTGCTCACTCCCTTTGACAATTGGAAGAAGACGTCGCTCAACGGAAAGTAAGCCAAGCCTGCTGATGATGTCTAATATCCACATTTTATTTTGTCAACTTTGATCTCTATACTACTTTTCGCAGATACTTGCAAACCGACTCGGACGTGAGCGCGAGTGGCAGCGTCTACTGGCAGGACTCGCAACACGTGATATTCGACGTGACGGGTAATACCAAGACATCGCCGAACGGCATCACCGAGTACAGCGCCAATTGCGGACTCATGAGCACCGTGCACACCATCCAGTACGTCACGCTAAACCTGACACACGCTCACCTCTACGCCAAGAGCGCGGACTCGCATCTTGTTATCCGCTACCATCCCGATAAGCTGATTGACGCTCGAAGCATTTGGCTCATCGAGAACGTCGAGGACGATACTTTCAACATCACGGGAAATCTGCAGCTCATCTCGCCAGTCGTCAATTACCGCAAGGGTGAACTAAAGTGTCACTTGAGCTCGCGCTCGAATTGGAAGTTCTATGGCGCAGCTAATCTCGATCTGGATAAGAGAAAGTACACGGCTCACCTTCTTGGGGACTTGACGAGACTCAAAGAATCAATGGTGAGCTTATTACCCCCGTGGCAGCTGCCGTGTTGAAATTTCAACTCAATCTCACTCACGCGATCTTATCACTCTCCTCAGGTTCAATTCAACATCACGACACCATTCGAGAAGTACGCCTTCATACGGGGCAGATTTGGATTATCCGAAAGGAACAAGCACATCGTCGCTGAAATAGCCACCCCGGCAGGTCCATTAGGCGTCGAAGGCATCTGTCAGTTGTTCACAAGTAACTATGACTTCAACATCAAATTACTTCTGGCCACTCCAATCGACGTTATACAGCAGGCTTTCTTAATTGCCAAACTCAATCAGCAAGAAGCAGACTTCAGAGTGGCTTACAACAACATGACTGCTGGTTTTCAGGTAACGAATACTGTATTATTATTATTCTCAGCGGTTGCGCTGCAGGCTCTATTTTTTATTTACACTCATCTTCTAATTCAAACACAATGCATTTTAGGGGGTCTGGTTCTACAATAACATAACCAACTTCCACTACAGTTATATTCTCTATACTCCACTGCAAGGATTTCACGAAATCGGAGCTATAACAAAGTTGGTGGCACTTCACAAAGATCCAACAGGTCTCGTGGATATAGATTCGGAGTTCTCTTTGCGCGTTGTTGAGCTCAAGGCTGGCATCAAAATTCACGCTGGACCAAAGCCACCGCCCCCAGTTGCAATCCCTCCGAAATCAGAACTCAAACTTTCTAGAGAGGACTCTGAACAAGATACTTACGATGACACGGAAGACACGGAGAACAATCTCTATTGGAAAGCCGATATGGAGGTGAATAGATAAATTTAATCTTATTAGACATGATATTTTCAGTTTACTAAAAAAAATATCGATTATTTTTCAGCTGGATACAGTTATAATAGAAACGATCACGTCAGCTATTGATTTCGAACGCGAGGGCTCCACCGATAAAGTTTTGGCTCATTTGAAACTGCCTCAGGGTAAAATCGTCATGGAAGATCGTTTCTACTTTGAAGACTTTTTCCACATCAAAAACGACCTCAGCATTGATACTCCATTCCATTGCGCATCCGAAATAGTTTCTGCGTACTCTTTTGCTGTCGATATGGAAAATTTCATGTACTTGATGGACCTGAGCTTGAACGTCAAAAACTACACAGAATGGATCGAGGTAAAACAGAGAGTTGAATAGACTTTGATGCGTATTATAAATCACCTATAAATTAGTTGGCCGTTTAGATTGCGTATATTTCATGATTCTTTACTGCTTTCAGAGCGGATTCAACGTTAACTACACTTATCTAGGAGTGGAAGATCAAGATCTACAGCTGCATACACTGAAGCTCGACTTGAAAACTCCTATGAGTTTCTTAAAATTCATGAATTCCAAAACCATGCTAGAAATCGATGACAACTCCTACAAAACGAAAGTCGAACTCAAATCCGTGGAAAGTTCATTGAATTTCAGTGGTTTCTTGGAGGTAAGATTTTCGCGAATATAAAAAAATAATGTGACTGCTGACACACGATTTATAAAAAATCCTTGAATATTTATAGCAAGATACGAATTACTTGGACGTGATTGTGCATACGAAAGTAATAAGTCCAATACTGATTGTTCCCGAAACGAAAGTTACTGGCAAAAAAGACTTTACCGATAAAGAGAAACACATAGAATTTAGTATAGATGTGGGGTCAGAACCTGCAATAAAATCGGTAAGTATCAAAATATATTTCAATAAGAGTCTTCGCACATATTTAAGATGAAAAAAGCAAATATATTATCTACCTACAGGGTATGTTCCAAGCCAGTTGGTTGGTAGAAGAACAATTGACGAAGGCTTCAATGGCACTAAATACTTGGTTAGAACCATTGGTTAATGTGGAAGGTTCGGTACTTTGCAACAATACCATACATTTGGATAATAGCGCATTGTTACACGTGAACTTCAAACATCATAAAGATCAAGCTTATACATTGAATGGTCGATATAAGAACGAAAAAGTACAATTTGATTTAGAAACTCCTATCCATCCTAAACGGCTTGTCTTTAGTGGAGATGTCACTAAAGTTAACGAGAACGTATATCACCTCACCGGCGATTTAACAAATCTGGAAACGTCCAAGGTATTCCACATTGCAAGTCCAATCAAAATGGATAACGGCGGTATCTCTTCAATTGATATGACAATAACTCCAAGAACTACGACAGATGTCGAAGGCGATAAGCCTATCAAATTAAAATTAAAGACGGAGAAATACGGATTAAGTCTCGAAGGAGAGAGTGACCAAATCAATGGAAACATCAAGATGAACCTTATTAATTCCTTCAATTGGGATTTGCGAGCCAAGTTGTCAAAGGCGAACGGCCAATCGTTCGATTTTGCTACGTTTATGAACGTCCAGGTCAATGGGAATACAACATTGTACCTTCAAGCCCAAACACCGTGGGAACAGATGGAAAAAATTGTGTTCGATGGTAATCTTTTGCTCGACAGTGAGACGGGCAACGTTCGTGTCAAACATCAACTTAATGAAGAGTCCGGGCATGTTCTCTTCCTCTGGCGCCTCTTCTACCTCGCAGACATGTATGCCAACCTTGCCGCTGGCTATCAGAAAGCTGGAGTTAGCGTAAAAGATATAAATGCCGTGGTATTTTACGCAAATCCAAAGAAAGCCTTTAAAAACATTGAAGTTGGATTTGATATCGATGTTGATCACGATAAGTGGAGATTCGGTACGAACGCTACGGTTGGAATAAGGAATCAGAATAACATCGACGCTATATTGAAAATCAGTCTTCCACCGCCAAAAAAAGATACGCACAACTTGCTTTTGAGTTATCACGCGAACAACGACAACAGAGATTTGGCTTACGTCGTCGGTTACAGTGCCGATCTCGCTAAATCTAATTACGCGTCCGATGGTTCGGTAAGCATGATCATAACTCTACTCTATTATATTATATGGTATATATAAATGCATACAATGTATTATTGATTTACTCGAAACCAGATGAAAATGAATACGAACGACATCAACGGACATCTTCGACTCACATGGGGTCTACAGCAGGATCAGACGCTCAACAATCTTTTCAATATAACATTCGACAGCAAAGAGATCAATTTAAAGTATTCGTTGTTTACGCCAAAATTCATTAGCGAGGAAACTATCTTGCTCATCGCTAAGTACGATGCCAATCTGGAAAAATACACTTTAATCAACACGGATCTTCATTATCCTGGACGGAAGCGCATAGGTTCTGCTCGAATATCGTACGAAAGTCTGATCAACATTAATGGTACGCTGAATGCGTCAACGTCATTGCCTAATTTTTCGGATGTCGGATGCGAATTCATAGTTTTGACTACACTGTGAGTATTTTGGCCAAAAATAAAAAATGATTGAGTTTCAATTTCATAATACTTAGGTAAGAGGCGGGTTGCATAATAAAAACGTGCCTGTTTCAGAAAACAAAACAAGCGATTCGTTCAGTTCTACTGGCAGAACAATTCGGCGCTACTGGACTCGGAATATACGTACAACAGCGAGCGCCTTAACTCGAATTTAGACGGGCACATGAGGGTGGAATTTCCTATAAACACGCGTCACGTTGGTCTTTTCACCTACGGCTACAAAAAGCGACCGCTCGTCACAACGGGTTACTCGGAGCTGAGCTACAACGATGACAAGATCATGGAAGGTCGTTATGACTCGAAGAGCGAGTCACGGGCTGGGTTCGAAAAAGATCGAATCGACATAAGCATAGAAAACGCACTCAAGCCCATAGGTATTATTTACGTAAATCAATACGAGTACAGCGCTGGCAACGAGGGTACCAACTACCCGTCGGTCGAATACAGAGAGGTAAGATGCTGCGTCATATTATATCATCGTTATATATTTTATTCTTACAGATCGATCAAATAAAAAAACTCTCGAATCATTTATCAACATTGCAGGTGAACGTTTATCAGTTGAACAACGTGACTGCGTTCAACGTCTCTGGCACTTCCAAGATACGTACGACTCACACTGGCCAGGAAATTCAGCTGACGGCAGTACACTCGAATCGGACAGTTAAGTTCAGCACAGACTACGACGTATTGCCTGGCGAATTCGATCAAAACTGCTCGTTCAGCTTGGCCGAAGACGCCTGGGTTTCTTACCACATCAACATTGTCAACAAGACGACCGAAGAAGTGGAGAACCAGTTGATGGTGTTGAGCCTGATTTATCCGAAGCGAAACTTTACTCTCGACAGTTCGTACATGATCACGGATTCGGAGCTGAATTCGGAAGCAAAGCTCATATGGGACAGTCATCTCGAGAGCCCGAAGACTCTGGGCGCCGCGTTCGACTGGAAGAACACCACGTCTGAGCAGAACATCGCACAGCAGACCGCCGTGCTGAGCTTCAAACATCCAAGCTTCGAGAAGGACGTCAAGTTCACAGGCAAACTGGCGCGCAGAGATATCCGCGACTTGCTCAATGTCGGATTGACTGTCGACTACTCGATGCACGCCGATCGTATGCTAAACTTGTCGGCGATATTGCGGGACGAAAGCAATTTACCCATAGAGAGGAAGTACAGTTACTCCATAACCGGCGATCATCCGAGGACTCAACTGAAGCTCAACGTAGGAGGACACGTGAAAAAGTACAAAGCCATCATAGCAGAGACGATAAATAGCGCCACGTACAAGCGAAGCTTCCTGCCCGAAGAGACTGGCAAATTGCTGGCTCGCTTGGATCTCAGTAAGAATGAAGTCGAGTTTAGTCGGGTGAGCAACGATTACGTCAAGTACTTGCAGACCAGATACTACCCCAACTATCCCGAATATGTCGTGAATGGCACTGCGAAAAACGGAGAGCTCAATGCGACCGGAGCCTTCTTCATCAATTTGCAAGATAAACTCACTTGGATGATGGTGAATTATACTCCAGGTAACGAGCCATCGCAGCCTTGTAGTGATATAATATATTTTGTTTCTCATCTTTATCGTTTATCCCTTTATATTGACAGATGCTACGGAGAGTCTGAGAATGTATGGAAACATCCCAGACGCAAGAAATGCCGAGTTCAATATCTGGAGAACTTACGATCAAGACCTTACCATATCGGATGTATCGTTCTATCTGCGCCTCAATCATTCGCGACTCGTGACTTCGAAATTGAAATGGAGGCCGGAACTCAAGTCAGATATCATTGTGAGTCATTTCACGAAAGTTCAATATGCTTTTATTTTTTCAATCATTATAATCGCGTTACTTTTCTACAAAACAGAACATCATCAGAACAGCCTTAACAAACTCTTATGAGGAACTGAGCAAGGACATCGATTACTGGAGACATTACATACGAAGTGAAACGATCAGTGTGATATCCGATGTATGGACTGATGCTCAGGATGATCTGGAAGAATTTTTGGAAGATCTTAAGTGAGCAAAAAATTAATTCTTCTTTTAATTTATCTTTATAATCTTGCAACTCGATCATAAAACTTTGTTCTTACAGCGACTTGAAGCTAATAGAAGACGATTTCGAGCATCTGAAGATTTATCTGAACGATTCCTACAACGCCAATGACTTTTACATCAAAGACATCGTGATGATGGGTGTGTACGTGATCGACGAGCTGTCCCTTCGCAGCCACATCCAATCGCTGCCCAACATCATCAACGAGATTTGGGAGATAATGGGCGAGTCCGGAGAAGCGATTCGTAATTCGCTCCTCTGGATCATCGAAACAATGAAGAACGCCTATCAAAAGCTCTCGGAGATCATCAGCGCCATTCTTCGCGGAGACTCGATGAATCAGATCGCTAACATTGTCGAGAAGCTGATCATCAAGTACGACATGTTTGTCAAGGAGCTGCACGTATCGTTCATCAAGTACATCGAGTACCTTTACAACAAAATCTACCAGTCGATTTCCCTTCAGTGGCACCGATTCCTCATGCACATTGAGCCCGTCTTCATCCGACTGGCGCACTACTTGGAGACCGTCGGCTGGAAGGCAGTCCAGGAGTTCTTCCATTTCCTGTACGACCGTAAAATCGAGCTCATCACCTCGCCGTACTACGACCAGTTCTCCAACTTTACACAGGACATCGACAAGTTTTACCGGGACATCAAGGCCAACGACATAATCACCAACATCCAGAAGTACTCGGCCTCGGTGATCCAGTTCATCAAGGAGCGCTACTTTGCTTTCGTGCCGTTCGGCAAGGAGCTCAAGGACGTCGTTGACGAGATCATCAACGAGCTGAAGGAGCTGCAGAAGTTACCCTCGGTCAAGTATGCCCTGGAGAAGGTGCAGCAGGTCTACGAGCGAGCGAGCTACCTCTACGAGTACCTGGAGATCAGGGCGAAGCTCGAGAGTACGGTGCGGCTGATCCACTCGAAATTGATGGACATCAGCCAGACGGCGTTGCAGGCCGAGAGCCGGTACCGCGAGGCCAAGACCAAGTTCATCTACGACCCGAACCACGGCCTCATGTGCCTCGAGCAGAAGCTCCCGATGTCCTGGCACGCGTTCAACCAGACGCCCGAGTTCCAGGAGATACCCGAGTACAGGAGCATCGTCGACATGGGCTCCTACTTTGCGGCCTCGAACACGACCTTCTGGACTCTCTACTATCAGATCAAGCCCTTGACCGAACCTTCCAACTGGCTGCCGCCCTTCAAGGGTAATTCAAACGAGCTCTTCTAATTTGAGGTGCGCGTGCGTGTCTGTATTTTAATTATACTTTGGACTTTCAGCTCAAGCGATGATCGTCGGGCCTCGGCACTTCCGGACCTTCGACGGTAGGCACTTTGACTTTAGCGGCTCCTGCACGTATCTAGTCGCGCGCGACTTTGTCCGCGATCACTTTGCCATTCTGATCAAGTACAAGAGCAGCGGTACTGGTCACCAGCTGATCGTGCTACTGGGAGACAAGGCCATCGAGCTCGACGTCTTCAACGACGTGAGTCTAATAGACTATAATATAGGTATCAAATGATAGATTACGTTGCTAGTATTAATTGACGGGTTGCAGAGCGTGAAGCTGCTGGGCGAGCGCGATTCCTCGGCGAAGCTTCAGCTGCCGATCGAGCTGGAGAACGGCACGGTCTTCGTCTACCAGGACGAGAGCATCGTCACGGTCGAGCGCAAGAACAAGCAGTTCAAGCTCGAGTGCAACCTCAAGTACGACCTGTGCACCCTCGAGCTGGCCGGCTGGTACCACGGCAAGACGGCCGGACTCCTGGGTACGATGAACAACGAGCCGTACGACGACACGCTGGCCTCAAACGGCCGCTACGAGCGCGACGTGGCCAAGTTTGCGCACAGCTGGGCCCTCGAGCCCGACTGCAGCGTCGTCGAGCCACCGGCGCAGGACGGCAAGCAGCTGCACTACGGCTCCTTCTGCCGGCAACTCTTCAACAACAAGAGCTCCGAGTTCAGCTCGTGCTTCGGCATCGTCGAGCCCGAGGCCTACCGGCAAGTCTGCGCCGAGAGCTCGAGCGAACGCGAGGCTTGTGCTGTTGCCATGTCCTACCTGCAGAGCTGTATGTTCCACGACACCTACCTCAGGATACCCGACAAGTGCACGCCCTGCCGCATGAGCGAGCTCGACGAGCTCGACGTGCCCGAAGGCGATTTTCGCAAGCTCGAGGGTCGGTACACTGTAATTTTTTTCAGAGCGAAAAGTGCAATTAAGTATACTGACCTCTGTGGTGTTATTGGCAGGCGAGACGGTGCCCAGGTCGGCGGACGTCATCTTCATCGTCGAGGCCAAGGAGTGCAACAGGGGTCTCCGACGGAGTCGCGGCGTCGACCAGCTGGTGGCGCACATCAGCAAGGAGCTCACCGAGAGCGGACTGAAGGCCAACCGCTGGTCGCTGGTCACTTTCGGCGGAGACGGCGTGCACGACAAGCCGCGCAGCCTCATCCTCGACAACGACATCTTCGCGAGGGACGCCGCGCGCTTCGCCGAATACTTCGAGCACATACCCGTGGGCGACGGCAGCCAGGACATCTTCGAAGCCATCCGGTTCGCGGCCCAACTCGTCTTCCGGGCCGGCGTCTCCAAGACGTTCGTCCTCATGCCCTGCTCGCACTGCGAGGCCGACAAACAGACGGTCGGTATATTACATCGTTATACTTATGTCGAACAATTACATAGGTAATTATACCGTCCAATCTCTCACCTATTTCAGCTGGACTACTCGGTGCTCTACCACGCCCTCCAGGAGCGCGGCATAACGCTCCACATCCTCATGGACGGAGACTTCCAGCTGGAGAAGACCGGCCGCATGAACAAGATCTTCTACGGACTGGACGCGACGCGCTCGTACACGAAGAAAGACGCGCGCCAACTGGTCGGTGACGTCGAGCTGCGCCGGCACGTCAAGCTATCGAGGAGCGCGCTCGGCTACTGCGCGCCGCTGGCGCTCGAGACCAACGGCACGATATTCAGCGGAGGCAAGCTGCGCCGGCTCGCGGCCGACTCCAGCAAACTTGGCCCGCTCAAAAAGTTTGCCGGCGTCTTTGCCAAGAGGCTGGCCCTCACTGCCCAACCCAGCGACTGCCAGCTCTGCGAGTGCATCGCCAACAACGACGGCCTCACCAGGATGGAATGCGCCCCCTGCGACTACCCCATGCCCGTTGCCGTCGACTTTGGCAGTGTAAGTTTGGTTTCCACTATGCTTATATAATTATATGTGCTACTTGTATACTTTATACCTAATAAGCAAACTTATGTTATAAACGTAGGAAACCTTCAATGAAGACGACATGGTCTCGCTCCAGTCCATCGACGACGACTACGCTCAGCTCGACGGGGACGAAGATTGAGGCGAGACGCGAGCCAACTCCTAGTTTTTTTATTTAAAAATATTATAGGTATACGACCATCAACTGTAAATTATTACCTACCCACTCACCTATAGGTACAACATACCTACATTCCCTCTACACGGATAAAAGTGAATCTGGAGCAGAACCTCGTACTTTACATACATAACTCGACGCTTGCACACTGCAACATATGTATGTAAGAATTCTTAGCAGGTTCTCCTCCAGTCTCACTTTTTTCCGTGTATATTTATATATATACTGATACTCTTTCTTCCTGATGTATCTGAATGTGTAAATTAAGACGATATGCAGTGCATGCGAGCTGAATGAGTGCGGATTGTGCGGGTAAAAGTCTCGTGCAAAATATTATCATTGTAAGAAAAATTTTTATTCCTCTTAAATAAATCAAAACAATAATTATTGTTACATCATTTTTACTGTCGGAGTGATGTTCAAGATTCTTTTCACTCTGTGAACACTTTTGGATGAGTGCCTTGCATTTTATTATCATAATATAGTTATAATTATTTTTACTTTTTTCTTACTATACTTATAATATCTTATATAATAGTCTCGTGTTTGACAGTATCACGTTGCATATTGTAAAATTAATACACCATTTTACGGTTGTGTGCTTATGCTGTACTAAAAAAAACACATTGAAAAATAAACATACAAAATAGATACATAATATGCCTACATCTTATTAGCTTATACAAAAGTAATTTTTCACTTAGGTGCCACAGTATTATGGTAGTACTTGGACACCTGATATTCTACCTATGATTAACGTACTAGGTAATGCTCTTACTAAATAATTTTGCGATTCATAACACAAATTTACACTTTGATACAACCTTAAATCCATCTTTTTTTATTATTTCATACTTTTTTCCGTGAAATTTTGTTCATTTTATTGAATTAAGTTAAATTAAAGTAATACCCTGCATTGTGCTGAAATCAAAACGCATATTTTACATATGGTGTAAAAAGTTTTCATTTGATACTTTGGAGGACAATGATCATATTTAATATATAAAATCTGTAGTTTTGAGAGAAGGTAGTATATTTACACTCCCATACGATTTTATACTGTGCCATAAGATTTGAGAGAAACGTCTTTAAATAATGGCATTACTTCAATAATCGTCGTGTTAAATTAAAAATGTATAGTTAAAATCCAAATGCAAAAAGTTCACCTCAAACAACAAATTCAAATATATCTATATATATATTTTTTATTTTTATGTACACTGCTAATGCGTTCAACATATTTCGTATAAATATTTTATAATTTAAAGTATTTGCTTTAAAAATATAATCATATACATTTTTACTTTTTACATAAATTTAATAAAAAGTTAATTTGCTGGCTCTATAAAATATTGTACAAAATGTAATTATGAATTTGAAACAATGTAAGTTGAAACCTAGCTCTATTCTTATAAAAATGTAAAATCTAGTTCAAGTGATCCCTCTATATGTAAGACTTTAGGACATTTAAAATCACTTATCTGTTTGTAATTTGCATGGTAATAAAAAAATTGCAAACAGAATGATGCAATGATAAAATCAATTGTTTACTATAAAAATTGGCACATATGCGCGGTATAAACTTGGGAATATAGATTCCATCACAGCCGAAAATAAACTCATTAAACATAGACATAATTTAGCCTTTGACTTTTTGTTTTTTAAAAGATTAAATTATCTCACAGCAGAATTTTAGAGGAAAAAATCGGATTTTTTTCATAGATTTTTGCAAAGATTAAATTGATTTTTTCAGATCATTTTTTGGTACTTTCATTCAATCATGAAATTTAATATTTTTGGAAATTTTTGTTTATATAATAATTGTACTTTAAGTTTTACATTAGGGAGACCTCTTTAATCCTATCTATTACAAGTATGCAATAAATGATTTTTCGGCATAATAATGAATTGCATTTATCAAAATCTACTTACAACAATCTTAACAAAGCATGATTATCTATTTTGACAAATAAAATGATTTTCATTATAAATTTCATTGATTTCGAAAATTGGATTAAATCTATATCTATAATTACATAAAATAAGCACATTTTAATTCAATTTTATTTACATAAATTCATTTCACAGATGAATTTTTTAATCAATTCAACGTGTTGCAAGTATAACTGAATATAAAAAAAATTAAAAAACGTTGTGATAAAATCCATCCTTTTTTACAAGTATGAATATACAATATCATGCATCGTTATGGTAAGTAGCATAAGACTATTTTTGATAAACGTAGTTCATTGAACGAAATAAAAACCTATCAATAGCTTTAAAGATGAATTAAAAAAAAAAAACAAGTCTAGATGCAAAAAAATATTGTATTCCAAGGTGAACTTATCACACAGGGATAACGTTTTCTGTTTAATACTAAAGCAACATTTTTAGTATTCGTAACAATCGTATAATTGCTTTAGAAAATATAATATAATTATATGACGTAAACTAAAATTTGCGTTTTCTTAACAAAAACAAAGTATATCTAAAAAGTAATTGAAAAAATCTATTTATAAAAATTCAACGGTAACTTAAGCTAAGGATAATATTATCGATTGACAAAGATCTTTCATTTCGTGATTGCGAAAACTTCGCATTGACTTGGTGAAACAGATGAACAATCGGATGTAATATTGTCCATTTGGCAACTGTTGCAACAACGGTTAACCAAAAAATTGGTTAACTAATAAGTAAATATGGTCACCTAGAATCGTGAGCTTGCAAGTGATTCGGCGCATCGGCGAACGTGAACTTCAGTTTGTAGGCTTCAGCTACCAAAATATTAATTTCGGAGTCTGACCAATTTTGCGTAGGCAGGTTTTGTAGCATTAACATCAGTCCCTTTAAAAAAATTTACAACATATATTTTTATGAATATTAATAGCACTTTGCAATGTACTATGCAAAGAATTAAAAAATATAGATGATAAATAGTCATGACATATATACGATTTTTACGACTTTTCATAATTCGAAATATCTATTGCGCTATGAAATCAGTAAAGGTACAGAATATACAATGAATATGCGATTGAAAACATATTTTCCAATCGTGCAAGTGTGTACTACTGTTTCACAACAGGGACAAAAAGCACGCAATTACCATACATGTGTCACGCTTTCTCGTTATAGCGTGTTTGTGGTGATCATATTTACATGCTCAATAATTTAATGTTTTAAAAAGTTAATAATAAAGTAGGTGATTAATTTTATAGCATAGGAGTAAAGTTTGTAACTTACTTGAAAGTCTGGTTGAAGAAGCAGATGTCTTCTCCAACGTAGTAAAAACGCTGCACAGACATATAGTTGAAAAGATGCAAAACGGTCCGATTCTGCTAAGTATGTATCCCAAAGCCGAATTGTACAATGCAACGGAATTTCTCTTGTAAGTAAATTATTCATCCATCGGAAAGAGAATTGCAGATAATCCACTCCATGTTGATGTAAATGTTGATGCAAAGGTGCTAAAAAGTGTATAATGTAAATTGTTTTGAATTTAACCAAATTGACAATATCTTTTGAAAGAGACATACCATCAATTCGTTGAATCAACTCTTTCAATTGATTAACTTTATGCTGAATTCCCAATTGAGCAAAAATGTAATTATCTTGAATACCATCAAGAAATTTTGACAAGCACCAAAAACTATCAGCTTCAATAATGTCACGTTGCTCTTTTGGAAGAGATGCTACATCATAATTTTCAATGTCTTGCCATGCTGAAACTGGCACAGCTTCTTGAAGAAACACCAAAAAAAATGGTGTAACCAGATCATTCATTCCCTTAAATTAGTTCATTTTAGTTAGCAAATTATAAAAATACAATTTTTAATTCAACAAATTATTTCTCTGTATCATTACCTGGACATAACCAGAAGCAGGATGCCGAATAGCCCAGATATATAATATTCTTTCAAAAATCATTTGAACAGTTGATTGTTGGAAAAGTGATATTAATGGTGACATCCTTGGAATGTCAATGTGTATTTGTCGATATGTATCCTGAAATCCTTCATCTCTTTCTGTGTCGTAGTACTGTTTTACTAAATTCCAGTAGTCTAAACGTTTTCTTTCCAATACATGTTGCCTGCGTTCTAAGTTGGCAGGAAGATATTCCTACAAGAAAAGTTAGCCATAAGCTTGGAAGTTAAGCAAAAGTTACAGAACTTGATATTAATTATCTTTATAACTTACAGATAACAACCTCCATGTGACAGATCGTAATTTTGCAGGCACACCAGACCATGACAGTTGCCTTAATTCGTCAAGATTAAGTAATGAAGTCTCTAAAAGTACTTGAAACTTATCAATTTTACTTTCTCCATCTGGAAGACAATAAATTTTTGATAAAATTAAATACTTTATTATTTTGAATAACACATAATGCAACTATAAACATCTTTGTTTAGAAAAGAGGTCTTTAGTGTCTTGCACTACTTGAACTCATACTGCGCTTGCAGAGAGGTGCAAAAAACCTCTATTTCTTCTTTATTACATATAATATAATATTAATTACCTTGCTCTTTAGAAGGTACAAAAAATTTAGCACTGGAGTTTGGTTGTTTCAAAGGTTGAGGCCTGCCTGGAAATTGTGTTTGACGCTGATGATACACCCCTGATTTTGTTTCAGAATCATTTACAGGCTGTGGATGAGAATCACTTTTTGAGGCACTCGCACTTAAATTAGCATTTCGTAAATGTAGTGGTTGGACGGCTAATCTTTGTAGAGCCTCTGTTTTCTTTTCTTCAGAAATAATTTCCTGACGATTACTTTCTTTGCTATTCGTTTGTGGCAATGCAGCCGTTGTACTAGATCTGTGGTGGTTAATAACACTTATAGCTGCAGAATGACTGACTTTCTTCGATATTTTTACATCTGAAACCAAGCAGAATTCATCATCTCCTGAATCCCAGGCATCGTCAACGCTTTCTTGAAAATCCTGAAAAGAGGTTGGACCACCACTTCCAGTGCCTGTACCTCCTGACCCTCCTAATGAATTTGTGATAGAACCACTTCTTTCTTGTCTGGAATCTTGCTTCAAGCTAGGTCTGCAATTGAGAGTACGAATTTAATAGAAATTGGAAACTTTTACTCTAAATATTTTTTTTATAATTTACCTTCCAGGGACTGCTCGGGAATTCTTTTTCCAAAATGATTGATATCCTTGATGCACTTGATGATGACGACTTTGGTTCTCCATAATTTCAAGCAATCAATTCAAATAATATTCATTGATAAATAAGATGATAAACTTTAAGTAGGTGCCATAGGTATATATAATATACAGAGCCGTAGACCTGAAATTAAAATAAATTAAATTCAGTAATCGTACTGATTAGGAGAAATAAATTTTAATAAACCATTACTGTTATGTAATGAACAAAAAACATAAGATATTTTTGGTGCAAGTGCCGAGTCAACCCAAGTAAAAAAAATGTTATTTCATGAATGAGAGTAAATAATATTTAAGTTCAGTGCAAACAAAACTGCAAGTATGTACCTAGAGAGTTGTTGGTGAACTTGCCAGCAAATCTTTATGCTCCACCTCCACAGTTGATTCAATCCAAGAACGCAAACAAAATATCAGCCATGTCATGGTTTATCGAGCAACTTCGTAAGCCCTTGCATGTCTCTTTTCGTTTAGAATTTAGAAGAAAGACACACGATGACGCGATTAGGTAGATATATATACGATATACCTATGCATTCACACATACGTATATTTGAACATATACAAATGATGCAGGAAAATGAGATAAAGGCTTCGTGAGTTCTGTCGAAGTATCGAAGAATAGCAAGTTAGGCGATGGCGAAGAATCGTCGAAGAGATCGAAGAGTTCTTGGTGCAGACTGCGGAGTTAGATGAAAGGCTAGCGGGCGTGATGTATTATTCGTCATTACGAGAGCAACGACAACGAAGGAGAACAAGTTATTTGTAGGTTAGACAGCCGAGAAAGTAGACAGGTAAGAGGTAATAGAAGCTAGACTGAGGCGAGGCAGTAGCACTATTAGCAACGGCAGAGAGAGTGGCGGTCGTCGATCGTGTAATAATGCTTATAGTACTAATACCGATCGGCCGCGCGCGTTTTCGCCAACTCGAGAAAAACGTCATCGAGCTGACGTGACGGCTGCAATCGCTCCCCCGCACTGTTATTGTTTACGAGACACGTCGTCTCGGCTCGAGTCTCTCGATCACTGTCTGCCAATAGTGCATGGAGTGCGAATCAAAAGACTGAGCAGAGAGAGAGATAGAGAAGGAGGGGAGAAGAGAGAGAGAGAGAGCTATTTACTAAAGTACTAAGTAGTTAGATTAACCACTTCTAGTAAATTACAAGTGTGTTATGTGTAGGTAATTAAATGTGTGTTGTACTAATAGAACGTGGCTTCTACAGACTGCTTGGTCGGGCTTCCATCTTCCACTATGCACCACAGTATAGCTGTACTTTTAGCTCCTTGTTGTCGTGTCGTGATGTCGTGAAGAAGGGGAACACACACTGCTGTCTGCAACTGCACGACAGCCAGTTGCCGGACTGTATACTTATAAGCTATTACCTATAAGTATAGGTACTTATGCAGCGGCGTTGCTGACACGGTCCGACTCGAAACTGCTCAATAGCTTCCATACGCATACCTACAGTTTTCAATTCATGCAGTCCATGTTTGGCTTTTCATGCAGATATAACTTATTTTCGTTTACCAGGCTTTCCCTGTACCCTTGCTAGTACGCCTGTCGTGTTCGTATTTAGGTACTCGGACTTCAGTTCTGGCCTGTAGCTGGCGCTGTAGGCACGCCGGTCTATACTGTTGCTGCAGTTCTACAATAATTTCGAGATTTATTATCTGCGCACTGAATATTGAATAAGAAAGCCCGAACCCCGAACTTCCCGGCTTGGCCACATGGGGTAAAGGAGCTATCTTTACATTCTCAATTCACCTTGAACTGTCATTCGTTTTGTAACCGGCGACGAGATCGTCCGTTTGCTTCGTTTTTTACTGTGCATTACCGTTTAATATCCTTTTTCCTCGTTTAGAAACAAAAGTCACATTTGTCATGGGTGGAAAATGGTCAAGTATGGATCCTTTGGAAATTCCAGTACCAGAATTGGATAAACTGTTGGACAGGGATCCTTACCTGAAGCCCTATGAAAAAGAAATAAGAAAAAGGTAAATAAATTGATTTGTCATTTCTCAAGAGCATGTTCATTAACATTTGTCAACTCTTTCTCAAGTATGCTCTTTTTCATAAGCTTCTCAAACATGTCTGTTTTTTCTGTTTAAACAAAAATGTACTCTCTAATTATGAACATTGTATATTTTTCATCAACAGGTGGCCATTGTGTTTTTCCATAAAAGTTTTGCAAAGTTTTCAAGTGAAATCTTTTTATTCTGAATGTGTAACTTTTCTTAGACTCGCAGAAACAATTATACATAATTGTCAACCATTTTTGCTAATGTATTTGTTGTAATATATATGAAATCATTATTTATTAAAAAAAACTTCATACATACAAAATGATATATTGTATGTATTTTATATAGGTAGAGCTTAAAACTAATTTTAATCTGCATTGGCTCATACACATAAGTTATTGAGAATTTTAATCTTTCTTTTTTTGTTACAGATATGGGCTATTTAAAGACTACATAGACAAGATAGAATCAGGAGAGAAGGATCTCAACCAGTTTTCTAAATCATATAAAACATTTGGAATACATATCAATGAAGATAATTCTGTTATCGCAAAAGAATGGGCACCAGGAGCAGAACAAGTTTACTTAACAGGAGATTTCAGTAAATTAATTTATATATATACTATAGATTGAATAACATAATATTATATAAATAAGCAGTCTCGAAATACATCTTCATTAAAAATTGATCATATAAGTCAAATATGCAATAATAAAAAATGTATGTGTATTTCCTGTTTTTTTTTTACTAATTGGTAATTAAAATTACCAATTTTTAGAGTGGAAATTTTTACTAAAATACAGCACAAGTTCTTACAAACTTTTCATGATTACATTAAATACTCAAATCTATTTTTAAATATTTCAGATAACTGGGATAGGACAAAGCATCCATATAAAAAGTTGGAATATGGAAAATGGGAGTTACAGTTACCACAAAATAATGATGGAAGTTGTCCAATCAAGCATTTATCTGAATTAAAAATCATTATTAAAGATAAAAGTGGACAGTTAATTGAAAGACTTAGTCCTTGGGCAACATATGTTACTCAATCCAAAAATCTTGCTGAGGGAACAACATTCAAACAAAGGATCTGGTATCCTGGATCACAAAATGTTAGTAAAATACTCTATGAATTATGAGCTCACTGGGTGCATCAATAATGATTCACAAGTGAATTCGAATGCATTGAAATCATTAATGAATTCTTTTTACAGGTATATAAGCCCAAGCATCCAAAGCCAAAAAAGCCAGAAAGCCTTCGTATATATGAAAGCCATGTGGGAATCGCAACGCAAGAACATCGCGTCGGTACCTATTTGGAATTCGCTAAAAATGTTATACCTCGTATAAAAAAACAGGGATACAATGCAATCCAATTAATGGCTGTAATGGAACATGCATATTATGCTTCGTTTGGCTACCAGGTTTAGATTCTTCATTATAATGTCTAAACAAATAAATACTTGCATGTTTTTAATGCCTGAATATTTATTTACCAGGTCACGTCATTTTTCGCTGCTTCGTCTCGTTTCGGAACTCCAGAAGAATTAAAAGAATTAATAGATGTTGCCCACCAACATGGTCTATATGTTTTACTAGATATTGTTCATTCTCACGCCTCAACCAATACTCTTGATGGATTAAATATGTTTGATGGGACCGATGCCTGCTTTTTTCATTCTGGAAGTAGAGGTCAACATCCACTTTGGGACAGTAGATTGTTTAATTATGGAGACTATGAAGTATTGAGATTTTTACTTTCAAATTTGCGATGGTACACTGAAGAATATGGTTTTGATGGCTACAGGTATCAAAATTAAAAAAAAAAATTAATTTCTCATATGATTTATAATATTATATATTTTCTCAGTGAAGTGTAATTAGCGATTTAAAGAATTCTGACAATTGTTTGTGATAATATTTGCAGGTTTGATGGCGTTACTTCTATGCTGTATCATTCTAGAGGTCTTGGACAAGGATTTAGTGGATCATATGATGAATATTTTGGGTTAAATGTAGACGTTGAGGGCATTGTTTACCTTATGTTGTTAAATTATTTATTGCATCATTATTATCCTGAAGTCATAACTATAGCTGAAGATGTCAGTGGAATGCCTGGAATTTGCAGGTAAAAATATAAAATTTAAATGTTACTGTGAAGAGGTAAATATTTATTAAAATATGTAAAATTTACGTTATAATAGGCCCGTTAATGAAGGAGGTGTTGGTTTCGATTTTCGATTAGGAATGGCTATTCCAGATAAATGGATTAAACTTTTAAAAGAAATTCCAGATGAAAATTGGAATATGGGCGATATAGTTTGGACATTAACTAATCGACGGTGGATGGAGAAGACAGTAGCCTATGCAGAATCGCATGATCAAGCTCTTGTTGGCGATAAAACTATCGCGTTTTGGCTTATGGACAAAGATATGTACACCCATATGAGCGTTATAAGCCCACCAAATCCTGTTATAAATCGAGGAATAGCATTGCACAATATGATAATGCTCATAACGCACGCCTTAGGAGGGGAAGCTTTTCTTAACTTTATAGGTAAATCTTTTTTTTTAACTTAAAAGTTATACTTGTGACAAAATTTTTCTTCTACTTTGGTTGACTGAAAAAACTCCTTGACTGTTTTAGGTAATGAATTTGGACATCCCGAATGGTTAGATTTTCCACGTGTGGGTAATAATGATAGTTATACGTATGCTAGAAGACAATGGAATCTAGCAGATGATGAACTACTTAAATACAAATATATGGGAAATTGGGATGCAGCTGTAAATGCATTAGAAGAGAAATATGGATGGTTACATTCAGATCCAGTAAGTATCAACTTATTTGATCAATTCGCATTATTTTTTAACGATAGTTTTTGAAAATATTACTACAGTAATAAGAGAAATTATTATTTTATGCAAAATTTTAAAAACGATTAAAATCTCAAAAGAATAAGCAATCTGTAAATAATAATATTAAATTTTTAGGCTTATGTATCCTGGAAACACGAAGATGATAAAGTTATTGCGTTTGAACGAGCTGGATTGGTTTTTGTATTTAATTTTCATCCGACAAAGTCGTTTGCTGATTACCCTGTGGGAGTAAACCGCGCGGGAACTTACAAAGTAATTTTAAGCAGCGATAATACTCAGTATGGTGGTGAGGATCGGGTTGATTCAAACGTTTCACATTTTACGAAGCCGGATCCGTTTGCTAGTAGAGCAAACAGAATGTTTGTATACTCACCGTGTCGTACTGCCATAATTTATGGAACTGGTAAGCTAGAAAAGACTTGAAAATTCAAAAAGCATTTTCATTACAATGTGATTTATTAATTCGTATGTGCATGTATTTTATTCGCAGATTGTTAGAGATTGATACAAGACTTTTTAAAAGGAGCCTAAAATGTACTATTTTGAAATATTTACATATACTTATTGTCTGTTGATTAAGAATTTTTATATGTTAATAAAAAATTATATTTTTTTGAAAACTCGTTTGAACGTTCAAATAATTTTAAACCCTTATCATGTATACATATATACATATTTGTCATAATCCCTAATAATAATACAATAAAAACGTTAGTTATAAATTTTATGAAAACACAATTTTTTATTTGATACAGACACACCATTCATGTGTTTTATTGTAAAATTTTCGATGATATAAAATAGGTAAATTACGTTCCAATTGCAAAATAACCACTACATACCAAATCAAACGAAATCATAGTTTACAAAGATCAATCTTCTCAGAGAAAAATGAATTTAAATACCCATATGGAAAGGATTTCTATATTATCTACTCAGTAGACAGAGAAGTAACCCACAGCCAATAAGCAAGAAGAAAGATTGGGGTGTGTGCCGTGGCCGTGTGGTAAATGGAAATATTGTTTTTCAGTGATGATGATGGTTGATTTTTCAATAAGTAAGTAGGTATATTATAATCTTATGACAGTTGAAGAACGTGAAAACTACCTAGAGATGCAATTACTACCAATATACTTACATTGTGCTGTCAATACGTTGGTAGTTATTCTACAGTGCCATATAAACTTTGGCATTTGAGTAATGTTTTTCACTTGAAATTATAATTTATATGATTCATCTACTTATATATTCGATAAAAGTATTGGAAGATGAATGTGGATGTTAGTGAAAATGGTAAACCAAATCAATCAGCAAATCGTACTGAAGCTAATTTGGAGGCAACTGATTATGATGATGATAGAGTAAGGTTAGATTTGATTTAAAGTCATGAATATTATTGTATTGATCTATATTGATTCACTGTTTTCTTTTAGTTGCAAGAAATGACTGCATCTTATTCAGAAATATCTTTTGATTCTCCATCATCACCACCTGCTTCAGATATAAGGTCACTTATTGACTCACCAGACTTGAGTAATGGAATGTATCTTACGGATAAAACTAATAGGCCTGATTGTTTAGACTTGAAAAATAGTGATGAACTTCAGATAAGTAACAGTGGCTGTGACCCAGTAAGCTATGAAAAAGCAATGGGTTATTTACAATCTGAAGGAACCGTAATGAAAGAAGGTGATATGGTCCTATTTGTCGCAGAAGATTTAGAGAATAAAATAAAGCTATCTAGTCCAATCACAAAAAAAGGAGAAACATCCTTTCTAGATTCAAGGAATTCTACACCTTGTCTTTACAGACAAGCTTTAACACCTCAATTACCTGCCTTGGATCATAATATACTCAATGAGCTGGAAAATGAAGCAAGGAAAGTGGCAACATCAGTAGATTCTATAACAGAAAATTTAGCAGCAATTTTGCATAGTGTAAGTTCACCACGATTCCAAATAAATCAGTTTCTATGTTGACCAAAGTATTTATGAATCTTTGCAGGCATCTGCACTTACAGTTGGTTGTTTAGAAACATATCGGGATGCTGTATGCAAAACATGTGATGCAGTTGATTATAATATCAAATCAATGTATCAATTAATGGCTAAATGTGAAGAACTGTCAAAATCTATGAGTGTTCTTTACAAAATGTCAGAAAAAGTGTGAGTATGCACTAATTGCCTAAATTAATTATAATAAGAATAAAATGCATGCAATTTTTAAAAAACGCCTATACATGAAATAATTGCTAAATTTACTTTTAATGTTACAGGAAAGATATGAAAAAAATGTTGGAACTATTTGAAAATACAATGAATTCTTAAGAAGCAATGAAGTTATACTCCATTGCTTATAGTTGTAGAATGTATCAATTTCATATCTTTAAGAAACCATGAAGTTTTGTTATTGTAATTTGTCACATTGTGTATAGATATGCTTTTGGAGGAATGTATTATGTATATAATTTTGTTTTTACCAAATCTCTATAATGAATTATAGTCAATTTTTGTGATAAAAAATTGAAAATATTCATATTTGAACATATTAAGTTTTTAATGTATGATATATAAGGTGTGCTAAAATATACGTTTTTTTATAAACTATTTCTTTCTATTTTATTGGCCGTGCGTCGTCGCAAGGACTTGACCCGATACACCATCATTCATATTTAGTTTTGTTTATATTTTGGCGTAATAGTTCATCTGAGGACGCCACTACCACCCCAACCAACTGAGACCACGATGAAATATGCACACGAAAGTTAAAAACCTTCAGTGATATCGGATTTGACGGCAGCGGGACTCAAACCCGAGATTACGAACCCATCAAGTGCCCAACGCTAAGCCGCCTGAGTCACCGTGGGTCTTTATAATTGAGCAGATCGAGCTGCAGATCGCGAGAAATTTGTAAATGTAGAGATCGCTAGATGGCTCCACTCGTATATGTTCGGAGGGGTTGACTCTCGCGAGCCGTCTGTTACTGCAGCTCGCTTTTCTTTTCGTCAGTCGACGCCGAGCCGCCGAGCGCGCGTCAACTCAGCGGCGCATCCGTCGTACGTATATACTTATTTCCGGCTATCGGTCTGCTTTTTTTGCACTCGCTCAATTCGACGTTCCTTCTCGCCCTTACCGCGAGAATACTTCCAAGTATACGACGCTCTCGCCGTACTGCAGCACTAAAATGCCGAACGACTCGACGGCACTTGCTTCCTCCGATTCTCATTAGATTATATTATTTAGATTATAGATTATAAATATCCATCGGTCAGCATCTGCGTTTGCGTGATTTTTGGAAAACTTCAAACATGTGACAAGACTGATATGCACACTGTGTTACGTTTGGCAAAGTTCTGTGACACTCCAACAACGGCTTCTACAAATTCACCAGCCTCCGTAATACTATACACTGATACGTCATGGACTTTGTCATACTGAAGGTAAAATCTAAAGTTTTTTTTCTTCATTTTCCCTTACAATGCATGTGTAATTGTGTAAGGACGAGTACAGATCTTATCGTTTAATTAATTAAATTCAAGTAAGCTCGTCGCACTGAAGCGCAACAACGATGTGCAGCTTAATTAAAAACAAAGCAATAAATCGTAGTTCGATAACCGCTCATTAAATTTATTTACTGCATTTATCGCATTTGGCCTCAAAGTTATACACGAGACGTTCTCGTTATAGTGTATCCTATCTCTATAATTACAATGAATGTGTTCGTAATATACATATAGGTATACTTTCCGTACTTTTTCACAGCCGCTATAAATATATAGGGGAGAGTTGCCCCAGCAGTATAAACACAGTATGGTTATATTTAAGCTATTTTTTTTAAATTTGTCATAGCAATACTTGGTTACAAAGCAAATATAGGTAAATTAACGAAATTTCACCTATTGTATTTATTTTGTGAATTAATTGTTTTGTAATATAGAGGACTTTCAGAGTTTAAAAGAAACAAATCTGAGTGTAAAATTTTAATTTATGTGGATTGATGAGCAGGTATGAGAGTTTTTGTTTATGGTAATCATATTGGGCATCTCTCCCCTATATGATTCACGTATTCAATGCAACAATCCTTATACTGATGCAGTTTTGAAAAATTTGATTTTCCGACTGACGGCCGCGGGTCTATAGGATAGGATATAAAAAATATTCTATATCAATGAGCTTTTCAATAGCTTATCAATACCTTTTGGTATATTTATATACGGAAATCCACTATTCAACCGAGGGTTACTGCTGGTATATATATACTATTGGCGCTAATTGAATAAGCATTTCTCTATCGCACAAAGATTCAGCCGAATCGTACGATTAAGCTCTCGTCGATATAATGATGCTGAATTGGCTTTCATTCACGACAATAAAATGGTACAATAAATTTTTCATAGGAAAAACAAATTTACGAGCGTCGTATATATGTATATAGCTTATAATACTGATGAGGGAGCGCTTTTTAGCCTATTGCGGAAATTGAGTGTTGCGTCAACACAGCTAATGTATGTGCATAAGTAAAATGGAGCAAATATCCTGATAACAAGGACAAATCGGAAATTGTCCGAAGAAATTATTACACACGCGCGGGCGGACGTTATTTGGGAACTAGAATATAAAATATAAGTATATGTGTATAAGGAAAGAGCTGGAATTTGTTGTAGAGATATTGAATAATTATAATAACGTTACTAAATAGAATTTGATGGGTCATCATCGCGGTTAATGTTTCAAATGAATAGTAGTTTACATTGGTTGGTCTTTTAGCTTTTAGCATATAGGTATGGTTGCGCATGAAAAGAGAGTGTAAAGGTTTCTTACATCCCCATCCCCCCTCTCTCCCTCTCTCTCTCTTCTTTTTTCCTTCTTCCTCTGGCTCTCGCGCTCTCTTTCCTTCCTCCTCATGCAGTTTTTGTCCCTTTCGCTCTCGTGTATAAGTACAAGCGTTCCTTTGGCGTATAAGCTAATGCCTCTCTGCTGCTTTCACTCTCGTCATCATAGAGCTCTCTCTCTCTCTCTCTCTCTCTCTCTCTCTCTCTCTCTCTCTCTCTCTGTCATTCACTGCACAATTATTCCTCGTCTTGACCAAGACAGTTTCTTTTAGCCGGAATTCAAAAAAACTGTTGATACTGGTCATAGCTTGCTGTCATTAGTTGCTCCTAACCACCTGTGTGCCTAGCTTCGCGAAAATATTGATTCAAGCTGCATCAGCCCTGAAAAAGAGAATTTAAGATTACGTTGTCGAACGTCGTCATAATATACAAGTACACTTGTGTGTACTTGTATAGGAAAGCTATACAGTATAACCGTCTCAATTAATTCGAGCAATTGATTCTATGCTTCAAGTGCGCTTTCGGGTATTATGGATTACACAAAGGCGATGTTTATTTCAATCATCATTTATAGAGTCATCTGTCGTGTAATAGAAAACTTTTCAATACCGATTCCCTATGGACAGATTGGTCGTCACTATACTCACAGATCGCTAATGAATTCAAGATTTGCTCTTTAGTATATTATACATTATTATATGTCATTTAGTATATTGTTACGTGTGAACACGTCACGGGCGTCTAATTACTATAACAGAGCGATTCGAAAAGTGCATCGTCGTCAGTGGCGGCCGTTGCTCAAACGGTATAGTGTCGGACTTGCAAGTCGGAGATTCGAGATTCGCACCCGAGTCCCGTCACTTTTTACAAGAATAAAAATTGTAACAATATATTTACTCTTTATTCCTTCTTTAGCTATCAGGATCTAATGTTCCTGTACAAAATTCTAAACAATTAAATAATCGCCGTACCCCCCAGCGAGGAATCTTGGAATGGTTATCGAAACTCGAACTTTTTTTATTTTGTTTACAAAATAAGTGTGGGATGATAAAAATCTACTTAAACACCAAGATTGTCGAGTTTTTACATATATGTAACGAGTACTATTGTTTTTTCCTTGTTTTGTAACAGTGATATATTACTTAAAGC